>BPTQ01003099.1:102290-124415 GCA_019973895.1 Chrysanthemum seticuspe | reverse complement strand
TCCTCTTATCTGACGGCTTAGTTGATTTCAAGTAAGCCCAGTTAGAATCTCCAGATTTAGGCGAGGCTTGTCTTCAATAACTCCAAAAATTCAAAAAATCTGGATTTAAAGAGTCCTTTTTGCCCGTATTTGGTTAGGCTTAGTGTTGGTTTGTTGTAGAGACGAATAGGGTGTTTGTTAGTATTCTGGATTGTGTGTTAACAGATAGTAACACAGCTAGGTAAACAGCAGAATTGTGTAAGGTAACCAGTAACGAATTGCCAAATCAGAACTATAATCATTTTAGGGCGCTTTCTAAGATAAAGAGCCAAATTTAGTATCTGACCATTTTAGGGCACGTAAGATGGTGTAGTACAGAATGAGATGACTGGGTCACTAAAGTCTTCACGAATTTAACATACTACAACACCTATTATTACTATTACCTACGATGTGACTTGCTAATTTCTACAACCTTAATTTGTTGCTCCTACACTCTAGAAGTACAAGACTCATATTACTCTTACTTAACGTGGACGATGTCTTACGGTACGTTTACCTTACGTCGTAACTCGGGATAGTTGATGAAGTAGACGTGGAGTATGTCAACAATAGGTATCGACCCCTAGCTTGTACATCACGAGAAAAGGCGGTCCTGAATGGATGTAACTGTTTTTCGAACGACAACTTGAATCTCGTAAATTTTGACGTTGAATGGTTACTTCTTCAAGTTTTTCTACCAAGGTCACGTCGAGAAGTTCATTAGATGTTTGTTAAAGTTGGTAAGTAGTCACCCCTTATAAGTCGTATAAATCACAACAATCTCTCAACTGCACCTGACACTCATTCACTTTTTCATCCTTTTGTGCAGTTTCCTCAATGTACTTTTTCACATTATCCATGAGTTGGATAAATGTCTCAATGAATTCCTGAATTTCCATTCCAGTATGTTTTTTGAAGGAAATTCCAGTCAAGTGTTGATCGTAATATGCTGAATATTCCCCACTGATGAATGGTTGAAATTGTTTGTAGATTACTTGAAGAGCTGCACTGGAACCATCTTTTTGAACTTCTTCATTGGTAAGTTGCAGTTTTAAATGCTCTAAGTTCAACAGCAAGCTTTTTGTCAATGTAGGTAAGTCCTGGCGGAAAAGAGCACTACATGTTCGATCCCCAGCTATGGATAACAACTGTATGAGGTGCAGATGAAGTAGTTGATAGGGCTCAATGCTGCATTCCATTTGCATGGCATTCTGTAGCAGGTGCAATTCATTCTCATTATACTCAGAACATGAAGATCTCACATCCTCGTTGTTTAATTCCAACATCTTTAATCGTTCAGTGTAGCATCCATTATCATTATTATCCACAACATCATACAATTTAAGCACTTCTGAAATCACTGGGTCAGTAGAGTAAGACATGATGTGGTAGAATGCACGGGATTTTACCAGTCTATGATTTAAACCGAGAAATAGAATCTTTCGCGGGATTTTACTAATATCAAGACTAAACCGTTAAGCAATGACCAATGGAATGTGTTAAGACGACAAATGGATCGACACAATGATAGACAATTGTGTGTTAGGTCTTATGATTGTTTGTGGGATAAGCAGAGATGTTGTTTGGTTGTGATTCGGATTGGTTTATGCCCGTTTTTCCTGAGAAATTTAGGTCTAAAAAACTTAAAAACCTCAATAACTTCTGTTCGGAGCGGATTTAGACCTCTAAGATTGACCCGAATGAACTTTAGTTGATTCGGCAGTCTATTCTCCTCGTTCTCACGGTCGTTTTGATGGGTAGAACGCTGAAAACGGAGTTACGGTTCAAAAGTTATGGCCGTTTGAAGTTTTGACAGGAAAAATCAACCAAGTCGCTACGAATTCTTGAACCAAGTCGCTAACAACTAATTCGCTACACCACTAATTCGCTAGAGTCCCAAGTCGCCAACAGAAAAGCAAGTCGCTAAGTAGTAACTCGCTACAGACTAAGTCGCTAGCCAAATTTGTGCAGTAATTCGCTACACAAGTCGCTAGATATGCAAGTCGCTAAAGAGCAACTCGCTACAGACTAAGTCGCTACCACAAGTCGCTAACCGTAGTGGAGATTCCACTACTTGTACTATAACTCGCTAGCTCTAACTCGCTAGCTTTTATAACTGTAAGTCGCTACAAAACTATGAAGTAAGTCGCTACCAAGAAAACAAGTCCGAGAGCTAAGTCGCTAGCTTGAAAAACAAAATAACCTTCACTTTTCAATCCAAAAACAACCCAACCAAGATGATTCAAGCTTACCAAATGAAAACCTAAACACTTTTGATGATTCTAAACATAAAAGTACCAACAAAATTCAAACTTTAACACAAGAAATCAACCAAATGATGCAAAAACCACTAAACTTTTTCAAACTCAAAAACCACCTAAAAACCACTATAAATCCAAAGATGTGCAAGATATGATCTAACCATGGCTCTGATACCAATTGTAAGATATAACTTTTCACATACACATCAAACCATAACACAAGGTGGCGTATAAGATGGAATTCTAGAGAGAGAAAGTTAGAGGTTTAGGGAACTTAGTGAGAGAAAGTGAAAGATATTATTATGAGCTCCAACTCTCTACCTTGGAAGGTAGAGAGTATTTATAGTCTTACATAATTCGCCACCCTTTGGGCTGTGGATCAGGCATACAGTGGGTAAAGACCCGTCCGTCCTCCACGGTGTTACTTAACTAAATTACTACTTAACTTAAATGAACTACGACTACGAGCTTTCTAACGATTACATATACTTGAGGTGACCGACTCTTTAATACCGGGAATTTCTAATTCCTAACACTCTAGAACCTCATTCAAACTCCACTTTGTGTTATGGTTTGATGTGTATGTGAAAGCTAATATTCTACAATTTCTACCTGAACGACAAGAAGAGGTCATCACGAAGTTTGATGCTTTGGAGATATGTAGGTTGAAGGCATCTAGCCAACACTTTCAGCATATTCTGACATCACCCGAGTTCGTGACGCGTTACAATTCCAGTGAAGACAACAGTGGTGTGTGTTAGAATAGGAAAAAGGAAAAAGGGTGGGTATTGCAATAAAAAGGAAAAATAGAACGGGTAAGTATTGCAATAAAAAGGAAAGTAAAAGGAGTAAGAAAAGGCAATTGAAAAGGTTTACAACTTTACCAAATTAATTATTGCCCACTTGACCTAATAGTCACTTTCTGTCTGAATTTCCCACTCTCCCCAAATTTGAAAATAATTTCACTATTACACACTATGGCGTTTCCATTGTTCGAACTTCTACCCGAACAACAAGAAGAGGTCATCACGAAGCTTGATGCCTTGGAGATCTGTAGGTTGAAGGCATCTAGCCAACACTTTCAGCATCTTCTGACGTCACCCGAGTTCGTGACGCGTTACAATTCCAGTGAAGACAACGGTGGTGTGTGTTAGAAAAATAAAAACGAAAAAGGGTGGGTATTGGAACAAATAGGAAAAAGGGAACGGGTAGTTATTGCAATAAAAAGGAAAGTAAAAGGAGTAAGAAAGGGCAATTGAAAAGGTTTACAACTTTACCAAATTAATTATTGCCCACTTGACCTAATAGTCACTTTCTGGCTGAATTTCCCACTCACCCCGAATTTGAAATTAATTTCACTATTACACACTATGGCGTTTCCATTGTTCGAACTTCTACCTGAACAACAAGAAGAGGTCATCACGAAGCTTGATGCTTTGGAGATATGTAGGTTGAAGGCATCTAGGCAACACTTTAAGCATCATCTGACGTCACCCGAGTTCGTGACGCGTTACAATTCCAGTGAAGACAACAGTTGTGTGTGTTAGAAAAGGAAAAAGGAAAAAGGGTAGTCATTGCAATAAAAAGGAAAAAGGGAAGGGAACGGGTAGGAGTTGCAATAAAAAGGAAAGTAAAAGGAGTAAGAAAAGGCAATTGAAAAGGTTTACAACTTTACCAAATTAATTATTGCCCACTTGACCTAATAGTCACTTTCTGTCTGAATTTCCCACTCTCCCCAAATTTGAAAATAATTTCACTATTACACACTATGGCGTTTCCATTGTTCGAACTTCTACCCGAACAACAAGAAGAGGTCATCATGAAGCTTGATGCCTTGGAGATCTGTAGGTTGAAGGCATCTAGCCAACACTTTCAGCATCTTCTGACGTCACCCGAGTTCGTGACGCGTTACAATTCCAGTGAAGACAACGGTGGTGTGTGTTAGAAAAATAAAAACGAAAAAGGGTGGGTATTGCAACAAAAAGGAAAAAGGGAACGGGTAGTTATTGCAATAAAAAGGAAAGTAAAAGGAGTAAGAAAGGGCAATTGAAAAGGTTTACAACTTTACCAAATTAATTATTGCCCACTTGTAGGATCGTAATATTTATTGTGTTGATGATTCGGGTGGTCTTGGATGATCAAAATACATGTTTACCATTTTAGAGAGAGAAAGTAGAGAGATAGTGGTGTTCTTGCTAGAGGCTTACACAAAGGAAAGATTAGATTAAAATGAGAAGCACCACCCCTTCCATGGATGGAAGGGGTATTTATACTTACAGTCACAACGACCTCCTATCGGCCTGTGGATCAGGTATACAGTGGGTAAAGACCCGTCCTTCCTCCACGGTGAAACACTAAACTATTTTACGCTACTGACTAACTAATTAACTACATAAAAACGTAAATAACGACAAGTCTACGAGCTAACTTATGCTAGATAATATTTGGGGTGACCGACTCTTTACTATGGAATTTTTTAATTCCTAACAATCTCCCCCTAAGGGAGGTCACCCCATGTTTTACATTTCGAATCCTAGCATTCTATTCTTGACTTTGTTCTTGAGCTCGTAGACTTCAATTCTTCAATTCTGCAATCTTTGTGCTTAAGTAGTGACACTTCATAGTCAGCATATTTTGTACTTTTAGTGGAGGCCTTTAACTGATTCACATCTTTGATGATCTTCGAGCTTTCTTTGAGATCATCAGCCACAGTAAATCGCTGGATCACCCTTTATTGTGTTGCCGTCATGTGAAGTTGTGACTTTTGGACCGACATGCTCACATTTTCTGGATCATGACATCTTTCATCAGAGTAGCGGAAGCTTTACTGACTCATGATATTTGCAGCAGCGTAGCAGAAGCATAGTATAGAAATATCAGAGCCAGGTTCTGTAGATATGCACCAGTCATGATTTCTTCAATTAAGTGTGGATGCTGTGAGCATGCGGCTTTGGATTGACTCCTCAATTCTGATCAGCTGCAACCGTCCAAATGTACCTGCAAACAACAGTTAGCAATAAAACACACGAAAGTGTCTTTGACCACTTTCGTCGAATTGAGGTACACGGCCCACGGTTCCCCGTTGATCAGTACAAGTACTGCCCGTGATCAGGTATGATTCTGAAGAATCTCCTTGACAGGGTTTCGCAGCTTTTCTAGCTGTTCTCAAACCGGAACGTCTCAAAGAAGACAACATGGAGTGAGTGAACCAGCGAATTGAGATTCACTGATTGATGAAACATTGATTTGAAAAACAATCGCGTATTGCTTGAAGAAAGAGTTTTGCAATACGACGAAGGTTTTATGAGAAAGATCAATTTTCAATCAAAATACTTTTTGTATTAGAGAATGAGTACACATTCGACGTGCTAGCGAAAAGAAGAGATTCGCACATCGAACGGTTTTTCTAAAAGTATTTTTCAATCATAGATACTTTTTGAATTTGAAAACATAAGTACACATTCGACGTGCTAGAGAAAAGAAGGTTTGCACATCGAACGGTTTTTCCAAAAGTATTCGTCAATTCCAATCCTGGACCAAGGTTGATTCAAGATTGAATCTCCCCATCGTTTCTATCCAGTTGTCACAAGTTTGATCTTACGAGAAGATCTCACATGTCACCTACCAAGAGCTTGTTTGATGTTGGCTCTAGAAGGATTTCCATCTTCATCGTGAATACTTTTACATATCACTCGGATGTTCTGGCAATACCACAAGGATAATGCGTAGGACTCTTAATATATACTTACTTACCACATTGTGTGAAAAAGCAAGTCTTCAAGAATTTAGTGTCCTAACGAGATATTGTGGATGATCTCTTGGCTCTAGACTCAATAGTGCATTTTTGGTTCCTTTGCCGGAGACTAGGGAGAGGGTCTCCTTCTTCAATATCAACAATCTCTAAGAGAAAGTTGATAGATTATGTAGGTTCCCCGTGAGAATGAAACAAGCCCTTTTAAGAGGAACTTGAGTGGTTTGGGAAGTTTAGTGCAGTGCATCACTGGGTCCATGATGTCTTGTCTTCAATACCAGTGTTACCTTAGTAACCACCAGTATCATATGAATTGAACCCGGTTTCTGCCCTAAGGTTGAATTGATGGAGGGCTATTTCTTTTCACCCTTTTATCATTCATTTCTTTTTCATTCTTCAACCCCTTCAGTGCTTACCGAGACTTCATAACTAGAACCTTGTTGGGTTTATTCCAGTACTAGCTCAGTCTCAGTCTGCACTCTTCCCATTCCTCACTTTTCTCCTTTTTTCAATATACCTAAGGACTCTACACTATCTAGTGGATTGTCCCTGGGTAGATCCCTCCGGTTCTGGCGGATCGTGGGAACGAATACCTAACGTAACCATCCTTATAACTCCATGCATAAAGTAAATTCGTCGGTCTTTTGGTATTGTTCATTTCTTCTCGAAACCAATTGAAAAATCATTTGGAAAAACAATCAAGGTACTTGTGATACGAGATCAAAGCATTTTGTACCTTAATAGTTTTGATCATTTAGAAAACCTCCCCCTCAACATGTGCGTATGATTTAGAAATTGTTTAGCACAAGGAGGCAAGAGGACTTTGAAATATTTTCTTTGATCACAATTTTCATACGAAAAAGCCATTTGATTTTCATGGTAAAATTCTCCCCCTCAATATGTGCATAGGATATTTGAAATCATTTTATCACATAGAGGCAAGAGTTCCATTGAGGCGCATCCACGATCACAAAATCCATTAAGAAAACCATTTGATAACTCAATCAAGGTACTTTAAAAAATCTCTTTAAAAACTTTTGTACCTCGATAGTTATGCTCCCCCTAAATATGTGCTTCAAGATTCGAAAGCGTTTAGCACATATGAGAGAGCAGTGTGCACAATTAAATCAAAACGATCACCTTTTATCAAATTTCATTATTAAATCACAAATTCTCCCCCGATCAAAAATATCAAACCCTTTGAGATTTTGGATCCCAAGTGATTTAATTAGGTTTAGAAAACATGGGAGAAAATGTGGCCTTGTTTAAATACTCATCTGGTTTTGGATAAATCCTCCTCTATAGAAAATGTGGGCCTTGTTTAAATACTCATCTGGTTTTTGGATAAATCCTCCTCCTCAACATGTGCATTATGTATATTGAAATCGTTTGGCACATGGAGGCAGGAGTGCCTTTAAAGGACTAAAACCAATTCCATTTAAAACAGATTTGAGATTTAAATCACGATCTCTACCCCGATCAGAAATATCAAACCATTTGAGATTTGTGATCCCAACTGATTTAAATCATTTAGAAAAATTTGGGGAAAGACGTGGCAAGATTTAATTTTTGAAAAATGACAGATAAGGACCAATTTAAGACATTAAAGATTGTTAGTGTCAGGTATGATAGTTTTTAAGAGATCTTTTAGTAAAATAAAACAATTTCACAATCAAACAAGAACAGAAAAAAATTCATTTTGAAAGACCTTGATTCTAAAGAAAAAATCATACCATGACATAACATTAAATCTTTAGATCACCATTTATATTGTACAAAGCGGAACTTTTGTGAAGAAATATCGTTTGAAAATATTTTATTTTAAATCACTCTCCCCCTCAATCCATGACCGTAGTCGATAATTGTGTGACTCAAGTTTTGATAAAATGAAGTCCGGTGATTTTCAAAATTAAGTCCAATATATTTTCAAAACAATATTTTTCCATTTTCAAAAACAATATTATTCAAAGTTTTAGAAAAATGGTATCATCACTATTATCCCTGCACAAAGATACGTTAGGTGGTTGAGAAGCTTCAGTTGTTGTTGCTGTAGGGTTTGGAAGAAAAACCGTCTGCAGATGCAGTGAGACTTCTTCTTACGTTTCATTTTAATGCCAACTGAGGTCAAATTAAGCTCCGGTTCTTCAATCTCTTAGAAGAAAACCATCTGCTGATGCAGTAAGACCTCTTATGTTGCATTTATGCCAACTGAGGTCAAATTAAGCTCCGTTTCTTCAATCTCTTAGAAGAAAACCATCTGCTGATGCAGTAAGACCTCTTATGTTGCATTTATGCCAACTCTCCATAGAAGTCCAATTAAGCTCCGTTTCTTCATTTGTCAACCCAAGAAATAGTTACCCTTTCCTTTCGGCATCCAATCATCTTTAGTGGGATCCGGATCGGGAACATTCTTATATCCATGATATCTGCATACGTTAGTGAACACACATACAAATATATGGTGGTCGACATCACCCAAACAGCAATCGACTAATTAAAGTCAATTCAACATAACAATCAGATCATATAAGGCATGGGGTTTATGTGTTAATCAAACTCTAATCATCTAATCCTAGCAATCATATCCTAGGCACCTAGTCCTTCAACATAGGTTAACATCGTTTTTAATTAAGCATATTAGGATATTTAAGAAAGCCCGTTAGATGATATAGATTTGAAAACATTCTCCCCCTCAATCAATGACTTATTTTACTGAAAAGGTTAAAAGCGCTGAAGTCATTGATTGAGTTTTCAATTTTATAAAAACACTGAATCTGATTGTTTTTAAAGCAACTCATTTACCACCACTTTTTGAAAACAACAAATATTTTTCTGAAGAATTTTAGACGGAAAAACATTTGTGTAGGAACAGCAGTCCTTCGACATACTTTCCTCATTTTGAATTAGGATAAGTGCACGAAATATTTGAAAAATTGTTTAGCGCAACACTTTCCTTCCTTTAAAAAGCGGGTTGCCATCTGAAATAATAGCAAGCCATAGTTTAAGTACGGGTTACAGTCTGAAGTAACTGCAAGCCATAGTTTAAGCCCGGGTTACAGTCTGAAATAACTGTAAGCCATAATTTGAGACATGTTTTGAAAAGAATATTTACACCTCCTGCTCGAACTTCATCTATGGTCCCGTGCCATTATTGAATGACATTTCTAAGACCGTAGATGTTATCGATACCAGAAGACATGTCTTGAGAAAAACATATTTTTGGTATTTTTGAAATTTTCTGTTTTTTATGGTTTTTGAAGGTTTTATATTTTTCTATTTTCTTTTTGTTGGTTTTATATTTTTCTATTTTATTTTTGTTGGTTTTATATTTTTGTATTTTGTTTTTCGAAAAAATATTTACAAGGATAGAATAGATGATATAGTTAAAGAAGATGATGATACGAGTACCGAGATAAGGATATCGAGCAGCCCCGTTGTAGAAGATAGAAGTCATCATCCCTTAAACATTCACCACCAAAGCTTCCAGGGCTCCAGAATAGAAGATAGAACATGAGCCTTTGAGAAAGAGAGACTTTGGCAGCTTCCCCCCAAACCGAAAATCCTTTAGCTGAGCAGATTCAAAGCTTTCTTTCAAGCTTCTCTTAGCCAGGTGCACAAAGAAGCACACCATTATCATCAAACTTGCTGCTCCTTTTAAGAATAATCACCATGATTCTTCGTTCGAGGTTATATCATCCAATAGAACACCAGCAACGTTTCATCCCACACTTAAATAATCTTCTCAAATTTCTTTTCCACTGAAGTCTGAAGCAATCCATTCCAAAAAGGTGTCAAGAGACCACTTCCCCCAAGTAGTTGAATTGATGCAGTCAATCTCTTAGACTAGAGCTCACGAACCCGAATACACATACCCGAAGACAAAGAAACTTATACCATCGAAGTAGCAGATTAAGTCCAATAGCCAAAGAATAACCCCGATGTATACTTTTCTCTCCCCTGAAGAAAGTGTATGAAGCTCAAGAACCCGATGTACCCGAATGCCCAAAGAGAGAATAACCGATAACATTGAAGAAGCAGGCCGAATCACTGATTATCTCTGCGGGTGACAATCTCTGCGGATGTCAACACCGGAATAAGTGATTATATCTCTGAATCACAGATTAAGCCCTCAGGTAAAACAGCTGAGCATCCTCAATGTACACAATCTCTATCCCCTGATGATTGTGATAAAATCAAAATCATCACACACTTGTGTACCTCTTTCATCTTCAGAAACTAACTCTTCCATCTCTTCCCCCACGTCGTTGGAATAATAACACAAAAGCCTTCATGAGTAAAACCTTGAGTTTCTCTACGGTCATGACATTAGTTTTACCGGGCTATCTTCAATCACTTAGAAGAGTTAAGTTCATCAAGTTTACTCGTCATGAGTCAAACCTTGAGTATCTCTGCGGTAATAACATTTGTCTTCCCAGGATATCTTCAATCACTTAGAAGAATTAAGTTCATCAAGTTTACTCGCTTTGTGTTTATATGTGAGTCTCCTTTCTCCTTGCTGGTTTTGACACTTCAGAATCAGCAACTCATTGTAAGCCCGTATACTAGAAATTTGTTGAGAAGAACACTTGAACTCTTGTGGGAATCAACTTGCTGAAGTACATTGTGAGCAAATCTAATTGGGGATTAAATCTGACATATCACTTTCCCCCAATTAGTGCTCTCCCCTAAACTGACAATGCCCGGGATATGAAGAAGTCTTTGGATAATCAAATGCAACTCGTCTTTAGTCTTCTAACATGCAGCAGAAAAATGTAGAACAGACTGTAGACTCGACCTTCTTCAATATTGTCCAGTTGGGGAATAGATAATTAACATCTTCAACTCACACGAAAAAGCATCTTCACCAAAAAGCATCCCAATTAACTTACATCTTGCATATCCCCTTAGCTAAAATCCCTCCCAATCAAACAAGAATAGAAGGATGTTCATCAAGAAAAACAGCAATCAGGCCTCAACGAACACACAAGATGGTAACACCAAACTACCAATCACATCAAACAAGAACAGAGAGATTGTTCGGAATCATCATGTCGATGTATACGTGAAGCATTAACCGGAAGCACTTTGTCGATAAACTCATCAATCCGAGTGAAGATGTCAACCAACGGCTCTTAGAAGAGAAAAACTCTATGTGAAGATGACCCGATAAGAAGAAGCTCGGTTCTTACATGAGTTTAGAGCCGTATGACCATTTATATTCTCAAATATCAATCAACAATGCCAAAAATTCACACTTCTTCTCCCCCTCAAGAATTGCATACGGAGATGCCATTCTTGACTAAATAAGTGAAAATCATCCGAATGTTCTATTCATACTTCTCTCCCGCAAAATCAGCACATGATGTCGCCATCTTCATTATAATCGAGCAAGTGGAATGAGAAAACAATCAGTGGTAGCCCGGTTCACTTGATGACTGAAGCGCATGAAAAAAGTATGAAGCATGTTGATGAGAATGGTCATTAGTGAGAAGATTTCTCTTCTTCAGAAGATAAAGCGCACTGACACGTACACTTTTCTTTTCTTTAGGGACGAGGCATGAACTATAGTGTTCATACGTCATAAGAAGATTTCTCTTCTTTCGAAGATAATGCGCACTGAAACGTACACATTTCTTTTCTTTGGAGAACGAGGCATGAACTGAAGTGTTCATACGTCATAAGAAGATTTCTCTTCTTCAGAAGATAATGCGCACTGAAACGTACACATTTCTTTTCTTTAGAGTACGAGGCCTGAACTGATGTGATCAGACGTCATAATCTCTCTCTTTTCAATCTCTTTTGGCACAACATGTAATCAACCCATTATCAATCAGTAGGCTCTTTGTAGTGACAGCTGATGGAGATAACCCAATATGATGAATTTGACCCTGAAGTAAACTAACCCAAACTCGTGACTTAAACTTGCACATATGTAACAAAGAGCGGTGCCGAGAATTCATGCTCCATTGAATCTTTTAAGTACTCTATACTCTTCAACCAACCAACCATCAAGTAATAGACGTACATTACCTCTTGAAAATCCACAATTGAATGTGACACTGAGCACTACAATGTAACTCCTTAAAGTGATAGTTATTTTGTAGTGGTATGAGCCCAATTCCCCCAAGTGGTAAAAGAAAAGGTAAAAGAAACCCAACAATAACTAGATTTCCAAGTCTTCGTTTTTGATAATAAGCTCGAACAAGGATCATGAAGAATCTTCATCCAACCATCCCCGATACCTTCAGATACTAAGTACACTCGCCCGTGATATTTCACTTCAACCTCAAATATATAATAGTGAATTAACTCCGTTGTCACATCTTGGTAAAAGCTCAAATCTAGCCTTCTTTGACATTTAAATGAACTTTGATAATGGTTTCATCTCGACCATGGTTAAAAGCACATAACCCCGTAAAACCATGTAATAACCAAACTGCCATGAAGACAACCCAAACACACACCCAATTCATGAAGTACACCCTTTTATCCCTTCTTTGAAGCAGAAACCGTAGCATCAGCATCAAGTAAGATCCAAAATTACACTTTCTCTTCTCCAAGATGGTTCCATCATTACGGGATTTTACAACTCTATGGTTTAAACCGAGAAATAGTTTCTTTCGCGGGATTTTACAAAACCAAGAATAAACCGTAAGATAGATCCGGAAATGCACTTTACTAATACCAGGATGTTTCCATTGTCACGGGATTTTACAAGTCTATGATTTAAACCGAGAAATAGGTTCTTTCGCGGGATTTTACAAAATCAAGACAAAACCGTAAACAATGTCAGCTTGAATGTGTTACGATGACTTTGGTTTCAGAGAATATCTGTTTTAGGGGAACATGCAGCGGTTCATCAACGGTCCATAATCCAACATCATCAACATCATCAACCATCCAATCAACACTTTGGAAAACACATCAATCACACAATCTGTCGGCTATTATAATGACCACATGGAGAAGTAAACCCGATATACCAAACTTGATCATGAAGTAGAATTTCCAGATTTTTTACTTAACCTTGTACTAATCCTTGTGAAGAAGAAACGGTGTACCCAATGTACAAAACATCTTGACGTATCCTCAACTGCGTGAAACACCGAAGTGAAAGTTACGTTGTGGGTTAACCGAGAACGAATCACAACCGTACCTAAATAGCCAAGTCTTTATCACACTCTATAAATGCCCAAACAAGTCATCTTCGCGGAAGGGTAGAAAGAAAGAAGACGAAATAAGTAAACGTGCCCGGAAAATCTTACTTCAAATCCAAATGAGAAATATCATACAAACAACCCCGAAGTCATCCTTGTTCAAATATCAATACAAGCCGTGAAATATCTTCCGTGAAAATGCATAAGCCAACGTATAAAAGAGCACACCATATCATCATCAAATCTCATTTAGCAACCCTCATAACTCAAATTCACAAGCATGTACCAAAATCCAACAACCGCCCATTCAATAAGTATATTCACAATCACACAACCCGGTCCAATTTAGTACAAAATCAAACATCACTACTTGGTCCAACTCATGTAGTATATCCAAATTAAAAGCCCATTACACCACGTTGATTAATGTTAAGAGTATGAGTCTGCGGATATCCGATTCAAATGATTAAAACTGAGACCCACAAGTTATCACATAACCCGTTCCAAAATAAGTTTCATATGTCACATAGTACTATGAAATCATTTATCCCGTCCGATCACTCAAATAACTCATAAACGACGAGCTGCAAATGCCAAATGTGTAATGAAATAATTCGAGATTGCAAACCCAAGTGTCATACATGACCAGTTGAAAATCTCACTGTGTGCATCCCAATAATACTTACAAGTTGACACTTGCAAATATAATTCACATGGCCCTTTGAACAAATCTTACACAGTCAATAACCACGTTCAAGTCACTAAACCTTTGAAGATATTCGGCCCAAGAAATCAAAAAAAAAAACAACAATACACGGCCCAATATCATAAGCATACCATTCGGCCCATGTGACTATACCCGACCTGTTAACTTATGCCCTAATACTACGGGTTATATAAAAGCTCACAAGTAATAAGCAAACCCTAATCCTCATTTTGATCTCACACCAAACCCTAAACTCTCTTTGAAATCCGCCCCCATCATCAAATAATCAGTAAACTCCAATCCCTTTTCTACATCATCAATATCATACCCATCTTGGCTTCAATTCTATTACGACATATCACACATATAACCACAGAGATGGTATGGTGTAGAACGAATAGGCCACAGGGATGGCTAGAGGTCCTATGATGGCCACGAGATGGTTCATGTTTAAGTTCACAGGTAAGTAAGGTGATATCTTTCTGTTATAAGATAAATCGAAAGAAAATGAGATCGGAACACTCTTGTTTTTGATCTTATATTAATTTTTTCGAACAATAAAAGAAGTTAAACTTATTATATAGATCAATGATGGATAGTGTTTATTCACCCAAGATCTTTATAGATCCTTACCACTGAACACATCTGAGATCGTATTTACTCCGAATAAAAAGTGAGATGGAAACAACGTTTTTGTCTTTCTTTTGGTTATTCGAATATAAATTAAAGTTAAGCTTAAACAATGGGTTGATGATGATTCTTTTACTTTCGAAAAATGACCTATAAGTGTCAAGATGATATGATAGAATAACGAAAGTACTAGGTCTGAGATCTTTAATGATATTTTCGTTTTTTTGAGTCTTGTTTCTTGATTGAATGAGATGAGTTGGGATAGGATTGAAGTTATGGTTGTGATGAGATGCGACTAGATATGGCTTTGGTGAGTTACCAGTCGAGATGTAGTTAATCTTCATCTCATATTACATGTTGCAAAGGTCTTGGACTGATGATGGTTCATATTGAAACTGAATTCGTTGATGCTTTTGTTATTTGGTATTGAGTTTATGTTCGTATGTCATTTTTGTATATGGTATTTTGTTGTTGTGGTCTTGGTCTATTCTTCTTCATCCTTTCTGTCAAGTCGTCATATAGAGTCAAGTCGCTAGCACTAAGTCGCTAGACCAAGTCGCTAGCACTAAGTCGCTAGACCAAGTCGCTAGCACTAAGTCGCTAGACCAAGTCGCTAGCACTAAGTCGCTAGACCAAGTCGCTACCATGAGTAAATACTCATGGCAAGTCGTCACCTCATATACAAGTCGCTACAGTGAGGATACATTGAACCTAGACGACTTGTAAAGACAAGTCGCCACCAGTACCAGAAACAAGTCGCTAAGTAGATTTTTGAATTTATCCGATGAGTTTTCCGACTAATGTTTTCCGACCACCTTCAAAGTTACCCAGAATATTGCGAAAAGGATGATACTTTTTGACCCAAGTTATGACCACAAAAACTGATGGTTTAATAACCCATATGACCACGTATTGACAAACCAGAAATGACCAATAGACCACATGGATAAGATATCAAAATAATGTCTAAAAAATGATATGTATATGTTTTGACCAAAATAATTTTTTGACACAAAACAAATAACATCAGATAACCCACCAGACATTATCTAATACCAATAAAGGATATACAATACTTGTTAAAGCTGTTTATCAATACCAAAATATAAAAATGTTCGGACGATTAAAACAGTACACAAACACCAAATCAGTTTAAGAGCATGAATAAAAAAACCACATACGAATCATTAACACAACACAACCTGGCTCTGATGCCAATTGTAGGATCGTAATATTTATCGTGTTGATGATTCAGGTGGTCTTGGATGATCAAAATACATGTTTACCATTTTAGAGAGAGAAAGTAGAGAGAGAGTGGTGTTCTTGTTAGAGGTTTACACAAAGGAAAGATTAGATTAAAATGAGACGCACCACCCCTTCCATGGATGGAAGGGGTATTTATACTTACAGACACAACGACCTCCTATCGGCCTGTGGATCAGGTATACAGTGGGTAAAGACCCGTCCTTCCTCAACGGTGAAACACTAAACTATTTTACGCTACTGACTAACTAATTAACTACATAAAAACGTAAATAACGACAAGTCTACGAGCTAACTTATGCTAGATAATATTTGGGGTGACCGACTGTTTACTATGGAATTTTCTAATTCCTAACACCACTTAACCTAATAGTCACTTTCTGGTTGAATTTCCCACTCACCCCGAATTTGAAATTAATTTCACTATTACACACTATGGCGTTTCCATTGTTCGAACTTCTACCTGAACAACAAGAAGAGGTCATCACGAAGCTTGATGCTTTGGAGATATGTAGGTTGAAGGCATCTAGGCAACACTTTAAGCATCATCTGACGTCACCCGAGTTCGTGACGCGTTACAATTCCAGTGAAGACAACAGTGGTGTGTGTTAGAAAATGAAAAAGGAAAAAGGGTGGGTATTGCAATAAAAAGGAAAAATAGAACGGGTAGGTATTGCAATAAAAAGGAAAGTAAAAGGAGTTAGAAAGGGCAATTGAAAAGGTTTACAACTTTACCAAATTAATTAGGGTAAAAGCCATAAAATAACAACGTACTTTCTCAAATTTACCGAGTTGAAACACATACTTTTTTATCAACATATATACCCACGTACTTTCGAATTTTGTTCCGACTTCACCCATATGACCGATTTATATTAATATAATATTATATTAAATAATATTATTTTATTACAATATGGGTAAAGTCGGAACAACATTTGAAAGTACATGGGTGTATATGTTGATAAAAAAGTATGTGTTTCAACTCGGTAAATTTGAGAAAGTACGTTGTTATTTTATGGCTTTTACCCAATTAATTATTGCCAACTTGACCTAATAGTCACTTTCTGTCTGAATTTCCCACTCACCCCGAATTTGAAATTAATTTCACAATTACTTACTATGGCGTTTCCATTGTTCGAACTTCTACCTGAACGACAAGAAGAGGTCATCACGAAGTTTGATGCTTTGGAGATCTGTAGGTTGAAGGCATCTAGCCAACACTTTCAGCATCTTCTGACGTCACCCGAGTTCGTGACGCATTACAATTCCAGTTAAGACAACGGTGGTGTGTGTTAGAATAGGAAAAAGGAAAAAGGGTGGGTATTGCAATAAAAAGGAAAAATGGAACGGGTAGGTATTGCAATAAAAAGGAAAGTAAAAGAGTAAGAAAGGGCAATTGAAAAGGTTTACAACTTTACCAAATTAATTATTGCCCACTTGACCTAATAGTCACTTTCTGTCTGAATTTCCCACTCTCCCCAAATTGGAAAATAATTTCAGTATTACACACTATGGCGTTTCCATTGTTCGAACTTCTACCCGAACAACAAGAAGAGGTCATCACGAAGGTTGATGCCTTGGAGATCTGTAGGTTGAAGGCATCTAGCCAACACTTTCAGCATCTTCTGACGTCACCCGAGTTCGTGACGCGTTAAAATTCCAGTGAAAACAATGGTGGTGTGTATTAGAAAAGGAAAAAGGAAAAAGGTTGGGTATTGCAACAAAAAGGAAAAAGGGAACGGGTAGTTATTGCAATAAAAAGGAAAGTAAAAGGAGTAAGAAAGGGCAATTGAAAAGGTTTACAACTTTACCAAATTAATTATTGCCCACTTGACCTAATAGTCACTTTCTGTCTGAATTTCCCACTCACCCCGAATTTGAAATTAATTTCACTATTACACACTATGGCGTTTCCATTGTTCGAATTTCTACCTGAACAACAAGAAGAGGTCATCACGAAGCTTGATGCTTTGGAGATATGTTGGTTGAAGGCATCTAGCCAACACTTTCAGCATAATCTGACGTCACCCGAGTTCGTGACGCGTTACAATTCCAGTGAAGACAACAGTGGTGTGTGTTAGAAAAGGAAAAAGGAAAAAGGGTAGGCATTGCAATAAAAAGGAAAAAGGGAAGGGAACGGGTAGGAGTTGCAATAAAAAGGAAAGTAAAAGGAGTAAGAAAGGGCAATTGAAAAGGTTTACAACTTTACCAAATTAATTATTGCCCACTTGACCTAATAGTCACTTTCTGTCTGGATTTTCCACTCACCCCAAATGTGAAATTAATTTCACTATTACACACTATGGCATTTCCATTGTTCGAACATCTTCTTGAACAACAAGAAGAGATCGTCAAGAAGCTTGATGCTTTGGAGATCTGTAGGTTGAAGGCATCTAGCCAACACTTTCAGCATCTTCTGACGTCACCCGAGTTCGTGACGCGTTACAATTCCAGTGAAGACAACAGTGGTGTGTGTTAGAAAATGAAAAAGGAAAAAGGGTGGGTATTGCAATAAAAAGGAAAAATGGAACGGGTAGGTATTGCAATAAAAAGGAAACTAAAAGGAGTTAGAAAGGGCAATTGAAAAGGTTTACAACTTTACCAAATTAATTATTGCCAACTTGACCTAATAGTCACTTTCTGTCTGAATTTCCCACTCACCCCGAATTTGAAATTAATTTCACAATTACACACTATGGCGTTTCCATTGTTCGAACTTCTACCTGAACGACAAGAAGAGGTCATCACGAAATTTGATGCTTTGGAGATCTGTAGGTTGAAGGCATCTAGCCAACACTTTCAGCATCTTCTGACGTCACCCGAGTTCGTGACGCATTACAATTCCAGTGAAGACAACGGTGGTGTGTGTTAGAATAGGAAAAAGGAAAAAGGGTGGGTATTGCAATAAAAAGGAAAAATGGAACGGGTAGGTATTGCAATAAAAAGGAAAGTAAAAGGAGTAAGAAAGGGCAATTGAAAAGGTTTACAACTTTACCAAATTAATTATTGCCCACTTGACCTAATAGTCACTTTCTGTCTGAATTTCCCACTCTCCCCAAATTAGAAAATAATTTCAGTATTACACACTATGGCGTTTCCATTGTTCGAACTTCTACCCGAACAACAAGAAGAGGTCATCACGAAGGTTGATGCCTTGGAAATTTGTAGGTTGAAGGCATCTAGCCAACACTTTCAGCATCTTCTGACGTCACCCGAGTTCGTGACGCGTTTCAATTCCAGTGAAAACAACGGTGGTGTGTGTTAGAAAAGGAAAAAGGAAAAAGGGTGGGTATTGCAACAAAAAGGAAAAAGGGAACGGGTAGTTATTGCAATAAAAAGGAAAGTAAAAGGAGTAAGAAAGGGCAATTGAAAAGGTTTACAACTTTACCAAATTAATTATTGCCCACTTGACCTAATAGTCACTTTCTGTCTGAATTTCCCACTCACCCCGAATTTGAAATTAATTTCACTATTACACACTATGGCGTTTCCATTGTTCGAACTTCTACCTGAACAACAAGAAGAGGTCACCACGAAGCTTGATGCTTTAGAGATATGTTGGTTGAAGGCATCTAGCCAACACTTTCAGCATCATCTGACGTCCCCCGAGTTCGTGACGCGTTACAATTCCAGTGAAGACGACAGTGGTGTGTGTTAGAAAAGGAAAAAGGAAAAAGGGTAGGCATTGCAATAAAAAGGAAAAAGGGAACGGGTAGGAGTTGCAATAAAAAGGAAAGTAAAAGGAGTAAGAAAGGGCAATTGAAAAGGTTTACAACTTTACCAAATTAATTATTGCCCACTTGACCTAATAGTCACTTTCTGTCTGGATTTTCCACTCACCCCAAATTTGAAATTAATTTCACTATTACACACTATGGCATTTCCATTGTTCGAACATCTTCCTGAACAACAAGAAGAGATCATCAAGAAGCTTGATGCTTTGGAGATCTGTAGGTTGAAGGCATCTAGCCAACACTTTCAGCATCTTCTGACGTCACCCGAGTTCGTGACGCGTTACAATTCCAGTGAAGACAACAGTGGTGTGTGTTAGAAAATGAAAAAGGAAAAAGGGTGGGTATTGCAATAAAAAGGAAAAATGGAACGGGTAGGTATTGCAATAAAAAGGAAACTAAAAGGAGTTAGAAAGGGCAATTGAAAAGGTTTACAACTTTACCAAATTAATTATTGCCAACTTGACCTAATAGTCACTTTCTGTCTGAATTTCCCACTCACCCCGAATTTGAAATTAATTTCACAATTACACACTATGGCGTTTCCATTGTTCGAACTTCTACCTGAACGACAAGAAGAGGTCATCACGAAATTTGATGCTTTGGAGATCTGTAGGTTGAAGGCATCTAGCCAACACTTTCAGCATCTTCTGACGTCACCCGAGTTCGTGACGCATTACAATTCCAGTGAAGACAACGGTGGTGTGTGTTAGAATAGGAAAAAGGAAAAAGGGTGGGTATTGCAATAAAAAGGAAAAATGGAACGGGTAGGTATTGCAATAAAAAGGAAAGTAAAAGGAGTAAGAAAGGGCAATTGAAAAGGTTTACAACTTTACCAAATTAATTATTGCCCACTTGACCTAATAGTCACTTTCTGTCTGAATTTCCCACTCTCCCCAAATTAGAAAATAATTTCAGTATTACACACTATGGCGTTTCCATTGTTCGAACTTCTACCCGAACAACAAGAAGAGGTCATCACGAAGGTTGATGCCTTGGAAATTTGTAGGTTGAAGGCATCTAGCCAACACTTTCAGCATCTTCTGACGTCACCCGAGTTCGTGACGCGTTTCAATTCCAGTGAAAACAACGGTGGTGTGTGTTAGAAAAGGAAAAAGGAAAAAGGGTGGGTATTGCAACAAAAAGGAAAAAGGGAACGGGTAGTTATTGCAATAAAAAGGAAAGTAAAAGGAGTAAGAAAGGGCAATTGAAAAGGTTTACAACTTTACCAAATTAATTATTGCCCACTTGACCTAATAGTCACTTTCTGTCTGAATTTCCCACTCACCCCGAATTTGAAATTAATTTCACTATTACACACTATGGCGTTTCCATTGTTCGAACTTCTACCTGAACAACAAGAAGAGGTCACCACGAAGCTTGATGCTTTAGAGATATGTTGGTTGAAGGCATCTAGCCAACACTTTCAGCATCATCTGACGTCCCCCGAGTTCGTGACGCGTTACAATTCCAGTGAAGACAACAGTGGTGTGTGTTAGAAAAGGAAAAAGGAAAAAGGGTAGGCATTGCAATAAAAAGGAAAAAGGGAACGGGTAGGAGTTGCAATAAAAAGGAAAGTAAAAGGAGTAAGAAAGGGCAATTGAAAAGGTTTACAACTTTACCAAATTAATTATTGCCCACTTGACCTAATAGTCACTTTCTGTCTGGATTTTCCACTCACCCCAAATTTGAAATTAATTTCACTATTACACACTATGGCATTTCCATTGTTCGAACATCTTCCTGAACAACAAGAAGAGATCATCAAGAAGCTTGATGCTTTGGAGATCTGTAGGTTGAAGGCATCTAGCCAACACTTTCAGCATCTTCTGACGTCACCCGAGTTCGTGACGCGTTACAATTCCAGTGAAGACAACAGTGGTGTGTGTTAGAAAATGAAAAAGGAAAAAGGGTGGGTATTGCAATAAAAAGGAAAAATGGAACGGGTAGGTATTGCAATAAAAAGGAAAGTAAAAGGAGTTAGAAAGGGCAATTGAAAAGGTTTACAACTTTACCAAATTAATTATTGCCAACTTGACCAAATAGTCACTTTCTGGCTGAATTTCCCACTCACCCCGAATTTGAAATTAATTTCACTATTACACACTATGGCGTTTCCATTGTTCGAACTTCTACCTGAACGACAAGAAGAGGTCATCACGAAGTTTGATGCTTTGGAGATATGTAGGTTGAAGGCATCTAGCCAACACTTTCAGCATATTCTGACGTCACCCGAGTTCGTGACGCGTTACAATTCCAGTGAAGACAACGGTGGTGTGTGTTAGAATAGGAAAAAGGAAAAAGGGTGGGTATTGCAACAAAAAGGAAAAAGGGAACGGGTAGTTATTGCAATAAAAAGGAAAGTAAAAGGAGTAAGAAAGGGCAATTGAAAAGGTTTACAACTTTACCAAATTAATTATTGCCCACTTGACCTAATAGTCACTTTCTGTCTGAATTTCCCACTCACCCCGAATTTGAAATTAATTTCACTATTACACACTATGGCGTTTCCATTGTTCGAACTTCTACCCGAACAACAAGAAGTTCCGTAGTTCGAAGCACTACTGGAGAAGAACAACAAGCCCATCTTCAAGCTTGTTAC
>BPTQ01003099.1:40011-100931 GCA_019973895.1 Chrysanthemum seticuspe | reverse complement strand
TTTGGAAAAGTTAACGGGAAAGATTGAGGAAAATGAAAGAATGAAGACAACAATGGTGTGTGTTAGAAAAGGAAAAAGGAAAAAGGGTAGGCATTGCAATAAAAAGGAAAAAGGGAACGGGTAGGAGTTGCAATAAAAAGGAAAGTAAAAGGAGTAAGAAAGGGCAATTGAAAAGGTTTACAACTTTACCAAATTAATTATTGCCCACTTGACCTAATAGTCACTTTCTGTCTGATTTTCCACTCACCCCAAATTTGAAATTAATTTCACTATTACACACTATGGCATTTCCATTGTTCGAACATCTTCCTGAACAACAAGAAGAGATCATCAAGAAGCTTGATGCTTTGGAGATCTGTAGGTTGAAGGCATCTAGCCAACACTTTCAGCATCTTCTGACGTCACCCGAGTTCGTGACGCGTTACAATTCCAGTGAAGACAACAGTGGTGTGTGTTAGAAAAGGAAAAAGGAAAAAGGGTGGGTATTGCAATAAAAAGGAAAAAGGGAACGGGTAGGTATTGCAATAAAAAGGAAAGTAAAAGGAGTAAGAAAGGGCAATTGAAAAGGTTTACAACTTTACCAAATTAATTATTGCCCACTTGACCTAATAGTCACTTTCTGTCTGAATTTCCCACTCACCCCGAATTTGAAATTAATTTCACTATTACACACTATGGCGTTTCCATTGTTCGAACTTCTACCTGAACAACAAGAAGAGGTCATCACGAAGCTTGATGCTTTGGAGATATGTAGGTTGAAGGCATCTAGCCAACACTTTCAGCATCTTCTGACGTCACCCGAGTTCGTGACGCGTTACAATTCCAGTGAAGACAACAATGGTGTGTGTTAGAAAAGGAAAAAGGAAAAAGGGTAGGGTATTGCAATAAAAAGGAAAAATGGAACGGGTAGGTATTGCAATAAAAAGGAAAGTAAAAGGAGTAAGAAAGGGCAATTGAAAAGGTTTACAACTTTACCAAATTAATTATTGCCCACTTGACCTAATAGTCACTTTCTGTCTGAATTTCCCACTCACCCCAAATTTGAAATTAATTTCACTATTACACACTATGGCGTTTCCATTGTTCGAACTTCTACCTGAACAACAAGAAGAGGTCATCACGAAGCTTGATGCTTGGAGATCTGTAGGTTGAAGGCATCTAGCCAACACTTTCAGCATCTTCTGACGTCACCCGAGTTCGTGACGCGTTACAATTCCAGTGAAGACAACGGTGGTGTGTGTTAGAAAAGGAAAAAGGAAAAAGGGTAGGTATTGCAATAAAAAGGAAAAAGGGAACGGGTAGGTAGTTGCAATAAAAAGGAAAGTAAAAGGAGTAAGAAAGGGCAATTGAAAAGGTTTACAACTTTACCAAATTAATTATTGCCCACTTGACCTAATAGTCACTTTCTGTCTGAATTTCCCACTCACCCCAAATTTGAAATTAATTTCACTATTACACACTATGGCAGTTCCATTGTTCGAACTTCTACCTGAACAACAAGAAGAGGTCATCACGAAGCTTGATGCTTTGGAGATCTGTAGGTTGAAGGCATCTAGCCAACACTTTCAGCATCTTCTGACGTCACCCGAGTTCGTGACGCGTTACAATTCCAGTGAAGACAACAGTGGTGTGTGTTAGAAACGGAAAAAGGAAAAAGCGTAGGCATTGCAATAAAAAGGATAAAGGGAACGGGTAGGAGTTGCAATAAAAAGGAAAGTAAAAGGAGTAAGAAAGGGCAATTGAAAAGGTTTACAACTTTTCCAAATTAATTATTGCCCACTTGACCTAATAGTCACTTTCTGTCTGGATTTTCCACTCACCCCAAATTTGAAATTAATTTCACTATTACATACTATGGCATTTCCCTTGTTCGAACATCTTCCTAAACAACAAGAAGAGATCATCAAGAAGCTTGAAGCTTTGGAGATCTGTAGGTTGAAGGCATCTAGCCAACACTTGCAGCATCTTCTGATGTCACCCGAGTTCGTGACGCATTACAATTACAGTGAAGACAACAATGGTGTGTGTTAGAAAATGAAAAAGGAAAAAGGGTGGGTTTTGCAATAAAAAGGAAAAATGGAACGGGTAGGTATTGCAATAAAAAAGAAAGTAAAAGGAGTTAGAAAGGGCAATTGAAAAGGTATACAACTTTACCAAATTAATTATTGCCAACTTGACCTAATAGTCACTTTCAGTCTGAATTTCCCACTCACCCCGAATTTATAATTAATTTCACTATTACACACTATGGCGTTTCCATTGTTCGAACTTCTACCTGAACGACAAGAAGAGGTCATCACGAAGTTTGATGCTTTGGAGATCTATAGTTTGAAGGCATCTAGCCAACACTTTCAGCATCTTCTGACGTCACCCAAGTTCGTGACGCGTTACAATTCCAGTGAAGACAACGGTGGTGTGTGTTAGAATAGGAAAAAGGAAAAAGGGTGGGTATTGCAATAAAAAGGAAAAATGGAACGGGTAGGTATTGCAATAAAAAGGAAAGTAAAAGGAGTAAGAAAGGGCAATTGAAAAGGTTTACAACTTTACCAAATTAATTATTGCCCGCTTGACCTAATAGTCACTTTATGTCTGAATTTCCCACTCTCCCCAAATTTGAAAATAATTTCACTATTACAGACTATAGCGTTTCCATTGTTCGAACTTCTACCCGAACAACAAGAAGAGGTCATCACGAAGCTTGATGCCTTGGAGATCTGTAGGTTGAAGGCATCTAGCCAACACTTTCAGCATCTTCTGACGTCACCCGAGTTCGTGACGCGTTACAATTCCAGTGAAGACAACGGTGGTGTTTGTTAGAAAAGGAAAAAGGAAAAAGGGTGGGTATTGCAACAAAAAGGAAAAAGGGAACGGGTAGGTATTGCAATAAAAACGAAAGTAAAAGGAGTAAGAAAGGGCAATTGAAAAGGTTTACAACTTTACCAAATTAATTATTGCCCACTTGACCTAATAGTCACTTTATGTCTGAATTTCCCACTCACCCCGAATTTGAAATTAATTTCACTATTACACACTACGGCGTTTCCATTGTTCGAACTTCTACCTGAACAACAAGAAGAGGTCATCACGAAGCTTGATGAATTGGAGATATGTAGGTTGAAGGCATCTAGCCAACACTTTCAGCATCAACTGACGTCACCCGAGTTCGTGACGCGTTACAATTCCAGTGAAGACAACAGTGGTGTGTGTTAGAAAAGGAAAAAGGAAAAAGGGTAGGCATTGCAATAAAAAGGAAAAAGGGAACGGGTAGGAGTTGCAATAAAAAGGAATGTAAAAGGAGTAAGAAAGGGCAATTGAAAAGGTTTACAACTTTACCAAATTAATTATTGCCCACTTGACCTAATAGTCACTTTCTGTCTGAATTTCCCACTCACCCTGAATTTGAAATTAATTTCACTATTACACACTATGGCGTTTCCATTGTTCGAGCATCTTCCTGAACAACAAGAAGAGATCATCAAGAAGCTTGATGCTTTGGAGATCTGTAGGTTGAAGGCATCTAGCCAACACTTTCAGCATCTTCTGACGTCACCCGAGTTCGTGACGCGTTACAATTCCAGTGAAGACAACAGTGGTGTGTGTTAGAAAATGAAAAAGGAAAAAGGGTGGGTATTGCAATAAAAAGGAAAAATGGAACGGGTAGGTATTGCAATAAAAAGAAAAGTAAAAGGAGTTAGAAAGGGCAATTGAAAAGGTTTACAACTTTACCAAATTAATTATTGCCAACTTGACCAAATAGTCACTTTCTGGCTGAATTTCCCACTCACCCCGAATTTGAAATTAATTTCACTATTACACACTATGGCGTTTCCATTGTTCGAAATTCTACCTGAACGACAAGAAGAGGTCATCACGAAGTTTGATGCTTTGGAGATATGTAGGTTGAAGGCATCTAGCCAACACTTTCAGCATATTCTGAAGTCACCCGAGTTCGTGACGCGTTACAATTCCAGTGAAGACAACGGTGGTGTGTGTTTGAATAGGAAAAAGGAAAAAGGGTGGGTATTGCAATAAAAAGGAAAAATGGAACGGGTAGGTATTGCAATAAAAAGGAAAGTAAAAGGAGTAAGAAAGGGCAATTGAAAAGGTTTACAACTTTACCAAATTAATTATTGCCCAGTTGACCTAATAGTAACTTTCTGTCTGAATTTCCCACTCTCCGCAAATTTGAAAATAATTTCACTATTACACACTATGGCGTTTCCATTGTTCGAACTTCTACCCGAACAACAAGAAGAGGTCATCACGAAGCTTGATGCCTGATAATGCTCAAATTGTGCATGTTTTTAGTAGCGTTATCTGTGCTTTTATGTGTGTTATTTGGCTATAATCATATACTTTTGTTGCTTAATCGTATCAAAGTGCGTTTGCTAGTTCATTTGTAGCCAAGTACATGAAAGTGGAGAAAAAGATGGAAAAAGAAGTAAAATACGAAGATTTCTCCATATATGAAGAATTCCCGACCAAAGCAAGACTTGTGGAGTATAATCGAGAAGATAAAGTCATCAAGTTAGTGGTCCAAAGACTCAAGAATAAAGTTCAAGAAGGAAAACGAGAAAGAAATGAAGAAAAGAAGCTTAAACGAAGATATATTGGAAGACTCGTCGTTCCCGACACACCTTCACCATTTTGGCCATAACTTTTGCATACGGACTCCGTTTGACCCCCCGTTCATGGCCACGGAAAGCTAAGAGAAAGATCTACAACTTTCCAGTTTATGACTTTTTGTGATTTTGCTCCAACCGATCGGTCGAGCCCCGTAACCGATTCGGTTGGAGAGCTGTCAAGAAGACCAACCGATTCGGTTGGAGCCCAACCGGATCCGGTTGGAGGTCCTGTTTCAGCCATTTTTCCATCACTAAGATCCCAAACGTGTTCCAAATGATTCTAGTCCCTTCCTACATGGTTTCTAGTCCCTTCCAAGCTCCTTGGCCTCCAAGAAATGCATTGAATACCCTAGGCCTTGGTAGTAGTATAAATAGAACCCATTTGGCACCTCATTTCATCATCCCTTCTCCATCTTTCTCATCCCTTTCATCCACCACTCCATCTCTAGGTGTGAAATTCAAGCCTCCACCCTTAAGGACGAATTTCCACCTAAAACAACATCCCTCTCTCAACTTACCTTCCCCAAAGGTGTGAAATTCAAGCCTCCACCCTTAAGGACGAATTTCCACCTAGAGAGAACACAACCACTCTCAATATCTTCACCCTAAAGGTGTGAAACTCAAGCCTCCACCCTTAAGGACGAGTTTCCACCAACTATCCTATCCCAACTTGTGTGAAATTCAAGCCTCCACCCTTAAGGACGAATTTCCACCAATTACACCAACTTATCTTCCCCAAAAGACCACAAACCTCTGCCAAATTCGTGTAGTGTGCTCAAGGGTTCTCGAAGGCGTTTGGACATCATTTTCCGGCTTGGTAGAACTATTGTAGTTGATTGGAGGCTTGAAGGAGTGCTATAATCCTTCATCTTTGCCTATTGTAATTCATACTTTGGGTAAACCTTGTTACTTTTATAATGTTGAATGCTATTGTTCATGTTTGGTTCTTTGATTGTGTTGATTATGTATGTTCTTTGTATGCTTGTTCTTAGTGGTTTGATCCGTGACAATCATAACCACGACCTTGATACGTGCTTGTTCTTATATTGCTTTTCTTGTTGGTTTGATATGTGACAATCATAACCATCAACTTGTTACTTGCTTAAACAAACAAACAACACTTGTAGTGCAACCAAGTCTCTTGGGACGACCTTGATTTACCATATACTATACTACAACTTGACTAGGGTATACTTGCCTGAATGTGTTCCTAGTTAACCGGTAATTCTTGTTACAAATTTAAAACCCCGATGAAGCACATCAATGCCTTGGAGATCTGTAGGTTGAAGGCATCTAGCCAACACTTTCAGCATCTTCTGACATCACCCGAGTTCGTGACGCGTTACAATTCCAGTGAAGACAACGGTGGTGTGTGTTAGAAAAATAAAAAGGAAAAAGGGTGGGTATTGCAACAAAAAGGAAAAAGGGAATGGGTAGTTATTGTAATAAAAAGGAAAGTAAAAGGAGTAAGAAAGGGCAATTGAAAAGGTTTACAATTTTACCAAATTAATTATTGCCCACTTAACCTAATAGTCACTTTCTGTCTGAATTTCCCACTCACCGCGAATTTGAAATTAATTTCACTATTACACACTATGGCGTTTCCATTGTTCGAACTTCTACCTGAACAACAAGAAGAGGTCATCACGAAGCTTGATGCTTTGGAGATATGTAGGTTGAAGGCATCTAGGCAACACTTTAAGCATCATCTGACGTCACCCGAGTTCGTGACGCGTTACAATTCCAGTGAAGACAACAGTGGTGTGTGTTAGAAAAGGAAAAAGGAAAAAGCGTAGGCATTGCAATAAAAAGGAAAAAGGGAACGGCTAGGAGTTGCAATAAAAAGGAAAGTAAAAGGAGTAAGAAAGGGCAATTAAAAAGGTTTACAACTTTTCCAAATAAATTATGCCCACTTGACCTAATAGTCACTTTCTGTCTGGATTTTCCACTCACCCCAAATTTGAAATTAATTTCACTATTACACACTATGGCATTTCCCTTGTTCGAACATCTTCCTAAACAACAAGAAGAGATCATCAAGAAGCTTGAAGCTTTGGAGATCTGTAGGTTGAAGGCATCTAGCCAACACTTTCAGCATCTTCTGATGTCACCCGAGTTCGTGACGCATTACAATTACAGTGAAGACAACAATGGTGTGTGTTAGAAAATGAAAAAGGAAAAAGGAAAAAGGGTGGGTTTTGCAATAAAAAGGAAAAATGGAACGGGTAGGTATTGCAATAAAAAGGAAAGTAAAAGGAGTTAGAAAGGGCAATTGAAAAGGTTTACAACTTTACCAAATTAATTATTGCCAACTTGACCTAATAGTCACTTTCAGTCTGAATTTCCCACTCACCCCGAATTTGAAATTAATTTCACTATTACACACTATGGCGTTTCCATTGTTCGAACTTCTACCTGAACGACAAGAAGAGGTCATCACGAAGTTTGATGCTTTGGAGATCTGTAGTTTGAAGGCATCTAGCCAACACTTTCAGCATCTTCTGACGTCACCCAAGTTCGTGACGCGTTACAATTCCAGTGAAGACAACGGTGGTGTGTGTTAGAATAGGAAAAAGGAAAAAGGGTGGGTATTGCAATAAAAAGGAAAAATGGAACGGGTAGGTATTTCAATAAAAAGGAAAGTAAAAGGAGTAAGAAAGGGCAATTGAAAAGGTTTACAACTTTACCAAATTAATTATTGCCCGCTTGACCTAATAGTCACTTTATGTCTGAATTTCCCACTCTCCCCAAATTTGAAAATAATTTCACTATTACAGACTATAGCGTTTCCATTGTTTGAACTTCTACCCGAACAACAAGAAGAGGTCATCACGAAGCTTGATGCCTTGGAGATCTGTAGGTTGAAGGCATCTAGCCAACACTTTCAGCATCTTCTGACGTCACCCGAGTTCGTGACGCGTTACAATTCCAGTGAAGACAACGGTGGTGTTTGTTAGAAAAGGAAAAAGGAAAAAGGGTGGGTATTGCAACAAAAAGGAAAAAGGGAACGGGTAGGTATTGCAAAAAAAAGGAAAGTAAAAGGAGTAAGAAAGGGCAATTGAAAAGGTTTACAACTTTACCAAATTAATTATTGCCCACTTGACCTAATAGTCACTTTATGTCTGAATTTCCCACTCACCCCGAATTTGAAATTAATTTCACTATTACACACTATGGCGTTTCCATTGTTCGAACTTCTACCTTAACAACAAGAAGAGGTCATCATGAAGCTTGATGAATTGGAGATATGTAGGTTGAAGGCATCTAGCCAACACTTTCAGCATCAACTGACGTCACCCGAGTTCGTGACGCGTTACAATTCCAGTGAAGACAACAGTGGTGTGTGTTAGAAAAGGAAAAAGGAAAAAGGGTAGGCATTGCAATAAAAAGGAAAAAGGGAACGGGTAGGAGTTGCAATAAAAAGGAATGTAAAAGGAGTAAGAAAGGGCAATTGAAAAGGTTTACAACTTTACCAAATTAATTATTGCCCACTTGACCTAATAGTCACTTTCTGTCTGGATTTTCCACTCACCCCAAATTTGAAATTAATTTCACTCTTACACACTATGGCAATTCCATTGTTCGAGCATCTTCCTGAACAACAAGAAGAGATCATCAAGAAGCTTGATGCTTTGGAGATCTGTAGGTTGAAGGCATCTAGCCAACACTTTCAGCATCTTCTGACGTCACCCGAGTTCGTGACGCGTTACAATTCAAGTGAAGACAACAGTGGTGTGTATTAGAAAATGAAAAAGGAAACAGGGTGGGTATTGCAATAAAAAGGAAAAATGGAACGGGTAGGTATTGCAATAAAAAGGAAAGTAAAAGGAGTTAGAAAGGGCAATTGAAAAGGTTTACAACTTTACCAAATTAATTATTGCCAATTTGACCTAATAATCACTTTCTGTCTGAATTTCCCACTCACCCCGAATTTGAAATTAATTTCACTATTACACACTATGGCGTTTCCATTGTTCGAACTTCTACCTGAACGACAAGAAGAGGTCATCACGAAGTTTGATGCTTTGGAGATATGTAGGTTGAAGGCATCTAGCAACCACTTTCAGCATCTTCTGACGTCACCCGAGTTCGTGACGCGTTACAATTCCAGTGAAGACAACGGTGGTATGTGTTAGAATAGGAAAAAGTCAATAGGGTGGGTATTGCAATAAAAAGGAAAAATGGAACGGGTAGGTATTGCAATAAAAAGGAAAGTAAAAGGAGTAAGAAAGGGCAATTGAAAAGGTTTACAACTTTACCAAATTAATTATTGCCCGCTTGACCTAATAGTCACTTTATGTCTGAATTTCCCACTCTCCCCAAATATGAAAATAATTTCACTATTACAGAATATGGCGTTTCCATTGTTCGAACTTCTACCCGAACAACAAGAAGAGGTCATCACGAAGCTTGATGCCTTGGAGATCTGTAGGTTGAAGGCATCTAGCCAACACTTTCAGCATCTTCTGACGTCACCCGAGTTCGTGACGCGTTACAATTCCAGTGAAGACAACGGTGGTGTTTGTTAGAAAAGGAAAAAGGAAAAAGGGTGGGTATTGCAACAAAAAGGAAAAAGGGAACGGGTAGGTATTGCAATAAAAAGGAAAGTAAACGGAGTAAGAAAGGGCAATTGATAAGGTTTACAACTTTACCAAATTAATTATTGCCCACATGACCTAATAGTCACTTTATGTCTGAATTTCCCACTCACCCCGAATTTGAAATTAATTTCACTATTACACACTATGGCGTTTCCATTGTTCGAACTTCTACCTGAACAACAAGAAGAGGTCATCATGAAGCTTGATGCTTTGGAGATATGTAGGTTGAAGGCATCTAGCCAATACTTTCAGCATCAACTGACGTCACCCGAGTTCGTGACGCGTTAAAATTCCAGTGAAGACAACAGTGGTGTGTGTTAGAAAAGGAAAAAGGAAAAAGGGTAGGCAAGGCAATAAAAAGGAAAAAGGGAACGGGTAGGAGTTGCAATAAAAAGGAAAGTAAATGGAGTAAGAAAGGGCAATTGAAAAGGTTTACAACTTTACCAAATTAATTATTGCCCACTTGACCTAATAGTCACTTTCTGTCTGGATTTTCCACTCACCCCAAATTTGAAATTAATTTTACTATTACACATTATGGCATTTCCATTGTTCAAACATCTTCCTGAACAACAAGAAGAGATCATCAAGAAGCTTGATGCTTTGGAGATCTGTAGGTTGAAGGCATCTAGCCAACACTTTCAGCATCTTCTGACGTCACCCGAGTTCGTGACGCGTTACAATTCCAGTGAAGACAACAGTGGTGTGTGTTAGAAAATGAAAAAGGAAAAAGGGTGGGTATTGCAATAAAAAGGAAAAATGGAACGGGTAGGTATTGCAATAAAAAGGAAAGTAAAAGGAGTTAGAAAGGGCAATTGAAAAGGTTTACAACTTTACCAAATTAATTATTGCCAACTTGACCTAATAGTCACTTTCTGTCTGAATTTCCCACTCACCCTGAATTTGAAATTAATTTCACTATTACACACTATCGCGTTTCCATTGTTCGAACTTCTACCTGAACGACAAGAAGAAGTCATCACGAAGTTTGATGCTTTGGAGATCTGTAGGTTGAAGGCATCTGGCCAACACTTTCAGCATCTTCTGACGTCACCCGAGTTCGTGACGCGTTACAATTCCAGTGAAGACAACGGTGGTGTGTGTTAGAATAGGAAAAAGGAAAAAGGGTGGGTATTGCAATAAAAAGGAAAAATGGAACGGGTAGGTATTGTAATAAAAAGGAAAGTAAAAGGAGTAAGAAAGGGCAATTGAAAAGGTTTACAACTTTACCAAATTAATTATTGCCCACTTGACCTAATAGTCACTTTCTGTCTGAATTTCCCACTCTCCCCAAATTAGAAAATAATTTCAGTATTATACACTATGGCATTTCCATTGTTCGAACTTCTACCTGAACAACAAGAAGAGGTCATCACGAAGCTTGATACTTTGGTGATATGTAGGTTGAAGGCATCTAGCCAACACTTTCAGCATCTTCTGACGTCACCCGAGTTCGTGGCGCGTTATAATTCCAGTGAAGACAACAGTGGTGTGTGTTAGAAAAGGAAAAATGAAAAAGGGTAGGTATTGCAATAAAAGGGTAAAATGGAACGGGTAGGTGTTGCAATAAAAAGGAAAGTAAAAGGAGTAAGAAAGGGCAATTGAAAAGGTTTACGACTTTACCAAATTACTTATTGCCCACTTGACCTAATAGTCACATTCTGTCTAAATTTCCCACTCACCCCAAATTTGAAATTAATTTCACTATTACACACTATGGCGTTTCCATTGTTCGAACTTCTACCTGAACAACAAGAAGAGGTCATCACGAAGCTTGATGCTTTGGAGATCTGTAGGTTGAAGGCATCTAGACAACACTTTCAGCATCTTCTGACGTCACCCGAGTTCGTGACGCGTTACAATTCTAGTGAAGACAACGGTGGTGTGTGTTAAAAAAGGAAAAAGGAAAAAGGGTAGGTATTGCAAAAAGGAAAAAGGGAACGGGTAGGTATTGCAATAAAAAGGAAAGTAAAAGGAGTAAGAAAGGGCAATTGAAAAGGTTTACAACTTTACCAAATTAATTATTGCCACTTGACTTAATAGTCACTTTCTGTCTAAATTTACCACTCACCCCGAATTTGAAATTAATTTCACTATTACACACTATGGAATTTCCATTGTTCGAACTTCTACCTGAACAACAAGAAGAGGTCATCACGAAGCTTGATGGTTTGGAGATATGTAGGTTGAAGGCATCTAGCCAACACTTTCAGCATCTTCTGACGTCACCCGAGTTCGTGACGCGTTACAATTCCAGTGAAGACAACGGTGGTGTGTGTTAGAAAAGGAAAAAGGAAAAAGGGTAGGTATTGCAATAAAAAGGAAAAAGGGAACGGGTAGGTATTGCAATAAAAAGGAAATTAAAAGGAGTAAGAAAGGGCAATTGAAAAGGTTTATAACTTTTCCAAATTAATTATTGCCCACTTGACCTAATAGTCATTCTTTCTGAATTTCCCACTCACCCCAAATTTGAAATTAATTTCACTATTACGCACAATGGCATTTCCATTGTTCGAACTTCTACCTGAACAACAAGAAGAGGTCATCACGAAGCTTGATGCTTTGGAGATCTGTAGGTTGAAGGCATCTAGCCAACACTTTCAGCATCTTCTGACATCACCCGAGTTCGTGACGCGTTACAATTCCTGTGAAGACATCGGTGGTGTGTGTTAGAAAAGGAAAACGGAAAAAGGGTATGTATTGCAATAAAAAGGAAAAAGGGAACGGGTAGGTATTGCAATATAAAGGAAAGTAAAAGGTGTAGAAAGGTAAATTGAAAAGGTTTACAGCTTTACCAAATTAGTTATTGCCCACTTGACCTAATAGTCACTTTCTGGCTGAATTTTCCACTCACCCCAAATTTGAAATTAATTTCACTATTACACACTATGGCGTTTCCATTGTTCGAACTTCTACCTGAACGACAAGAAGAGGTCATCACGAAGTTTGATGCTTTGGAGATATGTAGGTTGAAGGCATCTAGCCAACACTTTCAGCATATTCTGACGTCAACCGAGTTCGTGACGCGTTACAATTCCAGTGAAGACAACGGTGGTGTGTGTTAGAATAGGAAAAAGGAAAAAGGGTGGGTATTGCAATAAAAAGGAAAAATGGAACGGGTAGGTATTGCAATAAAAAGGAAAGTAAAAGGAGTAAGAAAGGGCAATTGAAAAGGTTTACAACTTTACCAAATTAATTATTGCCCAGTTGACCTAATAGTCACTTTCTGTCTGAATTTCCCACTCTCCCCAAATTTGAAAATAATTTCACTATTACACACTATGGCGTTTCCATTGTTCGAACTTCTACCCGAACAACAAGAAGAGGTCATCACGAAGCTTGGTGCCTTGGAGATTTGTAGGTTGAAGGCATCTAGCCAACAATTTCAGCATCTTCTGACGTCACCCGAGTTCGTGACGCGTTACATTTCCAGTGAAGACAACGGTGGTGTGTGTTAGAAAAATAAAAAGGAAAAAGGGTGGGTATTGCAACAAAAAGGAAAAAGGAAATGGGTAGTTATTGCAATAAAAAGGAAAGTAAAAGGTGTAAGAAAGGGCAATTGAAAAGGTTTACAATTTTACCAAATTAATTATTGCCTACTTAACCTAATAGTCACTTTCTGTCTGAATTTCCCACTCACCCCGAATTTGAAATTAATTTCACTATTACACACTATGGCGTTTCCATTGTTCGAACTTCTACCTGAACAACAAGAAGAGGTCATCACGAAGCTTGATGCTTTGGAGATATGTAGGTTGAAGGCATCTAAGAAACACTTTAAGCATCATCTGACGTCACCCGAGTTCGTGACGCGTTACAATTCCAGTGAAGACAACAGTGGTGTGTGTTAGAAAAGGAAAAAGGGTAGGCATTGCAATAAAAAGGAAAAAGGGAACGGGTAGGCATTGCAATAAAAAGGAAAAAGGGAACGGGTAGGAGTTGCAATAAAAAGGAAAGTAAAAGGAGTAAGAAAGGGCAATTGAAAAGGTTTACAACTTTACCAAATTAATTATTGCCCACTTGACCTAATAGTCACTTTCTGTCTGGATTTTCCACTCACCCCAAATTTCAAATTAATTTCACTATTACACACTATGGCATTTCCCTTGTTCGAACATCTTCCTAAACAACAAGAAGAGATCATCAAGAAGCTTGAAGCTTTGGAGATCTGTAGGTTGAAGGCATCTAGCCAACACTTTCAGCATCTTCTGATATCACCCGAGTTCGTGACGCATTACAATTACAGTGAAGACAACAATGGTGTGTGTTAGAAAATGAAAAAGGAAAAAGGGTGGGTTTTGCAATAAAAAGGAAAAATGGAACGGGTAGGTATTGCAATAAAAAGGAAAGTAAAAGGAGTTAGAAAGGGCAATAGAAAAGGTTTACAACTTTACCAAATTAATTATTGCCAACTTGACCTAATAGTCACTTTCTGTCTGAATTTCCCACTCACCCTGAATTTGAAATTAATTTCACTATTACACACTATTGCGTTTCCATTGTTCGAACTTCTACCTGAACGACAAGAAGAGGTCATCACGAAGTTTGATGCTTTGGAGATCTGTAGGTTGAAGGCATCTAGCCAACACTTTCAGCATCTTCTGACGTCACCCAAGTTCGTGACGCGTTACAATTCCAGTGAAGACAACGGTGGTGTGTGTTAGAATAGGGAAAAGGAAAAAGAGTGGGTATTGCAGTTAAAAGGAAAAATGGAACGGGTAGGTATTGCAATATAAAGGAAAGTAAAAGGAGTAAGAAAGGGCAATTGAAAAGGTTTACAACTTTACCAAATTAATTATTGCCCGCTTGACCTAATAGTCACTTTATGTCTGAATTTCCCACTCTCCCCAAATTTGAAAATAATTTCACTATTACAGACTATGGCGTTTCCATTGTTCGAACTTCTACCCGAACAACAAGAAGAGGTCATCACGAAGCTTGATGCCTTGGAGATCTGTAGGTTGAAGGCATCTAGCCAACACTTTCAGCATCTTCTGACGTCACCCGAGTTCGTGACGCGTTACAATTCCAGTGAAGACAGCGGTTATGTGTGTTAGAAAAGGAAAAAGGAAAAAGGGTGGGTATTGCAATAAAAAGGAAAAAGGGAACGGGTAGGTATTGCAATAAAAAGGAAAGTAAAAGGAGTAAGAAAGGGCAATTGAAAAGGTTTACAACTTTACCAAATTAATTATTGCCCACTTGACCTAATAGTCACTTTATGTCTGAATTTCCCACTCACCCCGAATTTGAAATTAATTTCACTATTACACACTATGGCGTTTCCATTGTTCGAACTTCTACCTGAACAACAAGAAGAGGTCATCATGAAGCTTGATGAATTGGAGATATGTAGGTTGAAGGCATCTAGCCAACACTTTCAGCATCTTCTGACGTCACCCGAGTTCGTGACGCGTTACAATTCCAGTGAAGACAACGGTGGTGTGTGTTAGAAAAGGAAAAAGGAAAAAGGGTAGGTATTGCAATAAAAAGGAAAAAGGGAACGGGTAGGTATTGCAATAAAAAGGAAAGTAAAAGGAGTAAGAAAGGGCAATTGAAAAGGTTTACAACTTTACCAAATTAATTATTGCCCACTTGACCTAATAGTCACTTTCTGTCTGAATTTCCCACTCACCCCAAATTTGAAATTAATTTCACTATTACACACTATGGCGTTTCCATTGTTCGAACTTCTACCTGAACAACAAGAAGAGGTCATCACGAAGCTTGATGCTTTGGAGATCTGTAGGTTGAAGGCATCTAGCCAACACTTTCAGCATCTTCTGACGTCACCCGAGTTCGTGACGCGTTACAATTCCAGTGAAGACAACAGTGGTGTGTGTTAGAAAAGGAAAAAGGAAAAAGGGTGGGTATTGCAATAAAAAGGAAAAATGGAACGGGTAGGTATTGCAATAAAAAGGAATGTAAAAGGAGTAAGAAAGGGCAATTGAAAAGGTTTACAACTTTACCAAATTAATTATTGCCCACTTGACCTAATAGTCACTTTCTGTCTGAATTTCCCACTCACCCCAAATTTGAAATTAATTTCACTATTACACACTATGGCGTTTCCATTGTTCGAACTTCTACCTGAACAACAAGAAGAGGTCATCACGAAGCTTGATGCTTTGGAGATATGTAGGTTGAAGGCATCTAGCCAACACTTTCAGCATCTTCTGACGTCACCCGAGTTCGTGACGCGTTACAATTCCAGTGAAGACAACGGTGGTGTGTGTTAGAAAAGGAAAAAGGAAAAAGGGTGGGTATTGCAATAAAAAGGAAAAAGGGAACGGGTAGGTATTGCAATAAAAAGGAAAGTAAAAGGAGTAAGAAAGGGCAATTGAAAAGGTTTACAACTTTACCAAATTAATTATTGCCCACTTGACCTAATAGTCACTTATGTCTGAATTTCCCACTCACCCCAAATTTGAAATTAATTTCACTATTACACACTATGGCGTTTCCATTGTTCGAACTTCTACCTGAACAACAAGAAGAGGTCATCACGAAGCTTGATGCTTTGGAGATCTGTAGGTTGAAGGCATCTAGCCAACACTTTCAGCATCTTCTGACGTCACCCGAGTTCGTGACGCGTTACAATTCCAGTGAAGACAACGGTGGTGTGTGTTAGAAAAGGAAAAAGGAAAAAGGGTAGGTATTGCAATAAAAAGGAAAAAGGGAACGGGTAGGTATTGCAATAAAAAGGAAAGTAAAAGGAGTAAGAAAGGGCAATTGAAAAGGTTTACAACTTTACCAAATTAATTATTGCCCACTTGACCTAATAGTCACTTTATGTCTGAATTTCCCACTCACCCCAAATTTGAAATTAATTTCACTATTACACACTATGGCGTTTCCATTGTTCGAACTTCTACCTGAACAACAAGAAGAGGTCATCACGAAGCTTGATGCTTTGGAGATCTGTAGGTTGAAGGCATCTAGCCAACACTTTCAGCATCTTCTGACGTCACCCGAGTTCGTGACGCGTTACAATTCCAGTGAAGACAACAGTGGTGTGTGTTAGAAAAGGAAAAAGGAAAAAGGGTAGGTATTGCAATAAAAAGGAAAAAGGGAACGGGTAGGTATTGCAATAAAAAGGAAAGTAAAAGGAGTAAGAAAGGGCAATTGAAAAGGTTTACAACTTTACCAAATTAATTATTGCCCACTTGACCTAATAGTCACTTTCTGTCTGAATTTCCCACTCACCCCAAATTTGAAATTAATTTCACTATTACACACTATGGCGTTTCCATTGTTCGAACTTCTACCTGAACAACAAGAAGAGGTCATCACGAAGCTTGATGCTTTGGAGATCTGTAGGTTGAAGGCATCTAGCCAACACTTTCAGCATCTTCTGACGTCACCCGAGTTCGTGACGCGTTACAATTCCAGTGAAGACAACAGTGGTGTGTGTTAGAAAAGGAAAAAGGAAAAAGGGTAGGTATTGCAATAAAAAGGAAAAAGGGAACGGGTAGGTATTGCAATAAAAAGGAAAGTAAAAGGAGTAAGAAAGGGCAATTGAAAAGGTTTACAACTTTACCAAATTAATTATTGCCCACTTGACCTAATAGTCACTTTCTGTCTGAATTTCCCACTCACCCCAAATTTGAAATTAATTTCACTATTACACACTATGGCGTTTCCATTGTTCGAACTTCTACCTGAACAACAAGAAGAGGTCATCACGAAGCTTGATGCTTTGGAGATCTGTAGGTTGAAGGCATCTAGCCAACACTTTCAGCATCTTCTGACGTCACCCGAGTTCGTGACGCGTTACAATTCCAGTGAAGACAACGGTGGTGTGTGTTAGAAAAGGAAAAAGGAAAAAGGGTAGGGTATTGCAATAAAAAGGAAAAATGGAACGGGTAGGTATTGCAATAAAAAGGAAAGTAAAAGGAGTAAGAAAGGGCAATTGAAAAGGTTTACAACTTTACCAAATTAATTATTGCCCACTTGACCTAATAGTCACTTTCTGTCTGAATTTCCCACTCTCCCCAAATTTAGAAATTAATTTTCAGCTATTACACACTATGGCATTTCCATTGTTCGAACTTCTACCTGAACAACAAGAAGAGGTCATCACGAAGCTTGATGCTTTGGAGATCTGTAGGTTGAAGGCATCTAGCCAACACTTTCAGCATCTTCTGACGTCACCCGAGTTCGTGACGCGTTACAATTCCAGTGAAGACAACAGGTGGTGTGTGTTAGAAAAGGAAAAAGGAAAAAGGGTAGGTATTGCAATAAAAGGGAAAAATGGAACGGGTAGGTATTGCAATAAAAAGGAAAGTAAAAGGAGTAAGAAAGGGCAATTGAAAAGGTTTACAACTTTACCAAATTAATTATTGCCCACTTGACCTAATAGTCACATTTCTGTCTGAATTTCCCACTCACCCCAAATTTGAAATTAATTTCACTATTACACACTATGGCGTTTCCATTGTTCGAACTTCTACCTGAACAACAAGAAGAGGTCATCACGAAGCTTGATGCTTTGGAGATCTGTAGGTTGAAGGCATCTAGCCAACACTTTCAGCATCTTCTGACGTCACCCGAGTTCGTGACGCGTTACAATTCCAGTGAAGACAACGGTGGTGTGTGTTAGAAAAGGAAAAAGGAAAAAGGGTAGGTATTGCAATAAAAAGGAAAAAGGGAACGGGTAGGTATTGCAATAAAAAGGAAAGTAAAAGGAGTAAGAAAGGGCAATTGAAAAGGTTTACAACTTTACCAAATTAATTATTGCCCACTTGACCTAATAGTCACTTTCTGTCTGAATTTCCCACTCACCCCAAATTTGAAATTAATTTCACTATTACACACTATGGCAGTTTCCATTGTTCGAACTTCTACCTGAACAACAAGAAGAGGTCATCACGAAGCTTGATGCTTTGGAGATCTGTAGGTTGAAGGCATCTAGCCAACACTTTCAGCATCTTCTGACGTCACCCGAGTTCGTGACGCGTTACAATTCCAGTGAAGACAACGGTGGTGTGTGTTAGAAAAGGAAAAAGGAAAAAGGGTAGGTATTGCAATAAAAAGGAAAAAGGGAACGGGTAGGTATTGCAATAAAAAGGAAAGTAAAAGGAGTAAGAAAGGGCAATTGAAAAGGTTTACAACTTTACCAAATTAATTATTGCCCACTTGACCTAATAGTCACTTTCTGTCTGAATTTCCCACTCACCCCAAATTTGAAATTAATTTCACTATTACACACTATGGCATTTCCATTGTTCGAACTTCTACCTGAACAACAAGAAGAGGTCATCACGAAGCTTGATGCTTTGGAGATCTGTAGGTTGAAGGCATCTAGCCAACACTTTCAGCATCTTCTGACGTCACCCGAGTTCGTGACGCGTTACAATTCCAGTGAAGACAACGGTGGTGTGTGTTAGAAAAGGAAAAAGGAAAAAGGGTAGGTATTGCAATAAAAAGGAAAAAGGGAACGGGTAGGTATTGCAATAAAAAGGAAAGTAAAAGGAGTAAGAAAGGGCAATTGAAAAGGTTTACAACTTTACCAAATTAATTATTGCCCACTTGACCTAATAGTCACTTTCTGTCTGAATTTCCCACTCACCCCAAATTTGAAATTAATTTCACTATTACACACTATGGCGTTTCCATTGTTCGAACTTCTACCTGAACAACAAGAAGAGGTCATCACGAAGCTTGATGCTTTGGAGATCTGTAGGTTGAAGGCATCTAGCCAACACTTTCAGCATCTTCTGACGTCACCCGAGTTCGTGACGCGTTACAATTCCAGTGAAGACAACGGTGGTGTGTGTTAGAAAAGGAAAAAGGAAAAAGGGTAGGTATTGCAATAAAAGGAAAAAGGGAACGGGTAGGTATTGCAATAAAAAGGAAAGTAAAAGGAGTAAGAAAGGGCAATTGAAAAGGTTTACAACTTTACCAAATTAATTATTGCCCACTTGACCTAATAGTCACTTTATGTCTGAATTTCCCACTCACCCCAAATTTGAAATTAATTTCACTATTACACACTATGGCGTTTCCATTGTTCGAACTTCTACCTGAACAACAAGAAGAGGTCATCACGAAGCTTGATGCTTTGGAGATCTGTAGGTTGAAGGCATCTAGCCAACACTTTCAGCATCTTCTGACGTCACCCGAGTTCGTGACGCGTTACAATTCCAGTGAAGACAACGGTGGTGTGTGTTAGAAAAGGAAAAAGGAAAAAGGGTAGGTATTGCAATAAAAAGGAAAAAGGGAACGGGTAGGTATTGCAATAAAAAGGAAAGTAAAAGGAGTAAGAAAGGGCAATTGAAAAGGTTTACAACTTTACCAAATTAATTATTGCCCACTTGACCTAATAGTCACTTTCTGTCTGAATTTCCCACTCACCCCAAATTTGAAATTAATTTCACTATTACACACTATGGCGTTTCCATTGTTCGAACTTCTACCTGAACAACAAGAAGAGGTCATCACGAAGCTTGATGCTTTGGAGATCTGTAGGTTGAAGGCATCTAGCCAACACTTTCAGCATCTTCTGACGTCACCCGAGTTCGTGACGCGTTACAATTCCAGTGAAGACAACGGTGGTGTGTGTTAGAAAAGAAAAAGGAAAAAGGGTAGGTATTGCAATAAAAAGGAAAAAGGGAACGGGTAGGTATTGCAATAAAAAGGAAAGTAAAAGGAGTAAGAAAGGGCAATTGAAAAGGTTTACAACTTTACCAAATTAATTATTGCCCACTTGACCTAATAGTCACTTTCTGTCTGAATTTCCCACTCACCCCAAATTTGAAATTAATTTCACTATTACACACTATGGCGTTTCCATTGTTCGAACTTCTACCTGAACAACAAGAAGAGGTCATCACGAAGCTTGATGCTTTGGAGATCTGTAGGTTGAAGGCATCTAGCCAACACTTTCAGCATCTTCTGACGTCACCCGAGTTCGTGACGCGTTACAATTCCAGTGAAGACAACAGTGGTGTGTGTTAGAAAATGAAAAAGGAAAAAGGGTGGGTATTGCAATAAAAAGGAAAAATGGAACGGGTAAGGTATTGCAATAAAAAGGAAAGTAAAAGGAGTAGAAAGGGCAATTGAAAAGGTTTACAACTTTACCAAATTAATTATTGCCCACTTGACCTAATAGTCACTTTCTGTCTGAATTTCCACTCACCCTGAATTTGAAATTAATTTCACTATTACACACTATGGCGTTTCCATTGTTCGAACTTCTACCTGAACGACAAGAAGAGGTCATCACGAAGCTTGATGCTTTGGAGATCTGTAGGTTGAAGGCATCTAGCCAACACTTTCAGCATCTTCTGACGTCACCCGAGTTCGTGACGCGTTACAATTCCAGTGAAGACAACGGTGGTGTGTGTTAGAATAGGAAAAAGGAAAAAGGGTAGGTATTGCAATAAAAAGGAAAAATGGAACGGGTAGGTATTGCAATAAAAAGGAAAGTAAAAGGAGTAAGAAAGGGCAATTGAAAAGGTTTACAACTTTACCAAATTAATTATTGCCCACTTGACCTAATAGTCACTTTCTGTCTGAATTTCCCACTCTACCCCAAATTAGAAATTAATTTCACTATTACACACTATGGCAGTTTCCATTGTTCGAACTTCTACCTGAACAACAAGAAGAGGTCATCACGAAGCTTGATGCTTTGGAGATCTGTAGGTTGAAGGCATCTAGCCAACACTTTCAGCATCTTCTGACGTCACCCGAGTTCGTGACGCGTTATAATTCCAGTGAAGACAACGGTGGTGTGTGTTAGAAAAGGAAAAAGGAAAAAGGGTAGGTATTGCAATAAAAGGTAAAATGGAACGGGTAGGTATTGCAATAAAAAGGAAAGTAAAAGGAGTAAGAAAGGGCAATTGAAAAGGTTTATAACTTTACCAAATTAATTATTGCCCACTTGACCTAATAGTCACTTTCTGTCTGAATTTCCCACTCACCCCAAATTTGAAATTAATTTCACTATTACACACTATGGCGTTTCCATTGTTCGAACTTCTACCTGAACAACAAGAAGAGGTCATCACGAAGCTTGATGCTTTGGAGATCTGTAGGTTGAAGGCATCTAGCCAACACTTTCAGCATCTTCTGACGTCACCCGAGTTCGTGACGCGTTACAATTCCAGTGAAGACAACGGTGGTGTGTGTTAGAAAAGGAAAAAGGAAAAAGGGTAGGTATTGCAATAAAAAGGAAAAAGGGAACGGGTAGGTATTGCAATAAAAGGAAAGTAAAAGGAGTAAGAAAGGGCAATTGAAAAGGTTTACAACTTTACCAAATTAATTATTGCCCACTTGACCTAATAGTCACTTTCTGTCTGAATTTCCCACTCACCCCGAATTTGAAATTAATTTCACTATTACACACTATGGCATTTCCATTGTTCGAACTTCTACCTGAACAACAAGAAGAGGTCATCACGAAGCTTGATGCTTTGGAGATATGTAGGTTGAAGGCATCTGGCCAACACTTTCAGCATCTTCTGACGTCACCCGAGTTCGTGACGCGTTACAATTCCAGTGAAGACATCGGTGGTGTGTGTTAGAAAAGGAAAAAGGAAAAAGGGTAGGTATTGCAATAAAAAGGAAAAATGGAACGGGTAGGTATTGCAATAAAGAGGAAAGTAAAAGGAGTAAGAAAGGGCAATTGAAAAGGTTTACAACTTTACCAAATTAATTATTGCCCACTTGACCTAATAGTCACTCTGTCTGAATTTCCCACTCACCCCAAATTTGAAATTAATTTCACTATTACACACTATGGCATTTCCATTGTTCGAACTTCTACCTGAACAACAAGAAGAGGTCATCACGAAGCTTGATGCTTTGGAGATCTGTAGGTTGAAGGCATCTAGCCAACACTTTCAGCATCTTCTGACGTCACCCGAGTTCGTGACGCGTTACAATTCCAGTGAAGACATCGGTGGTGTGTGTTAGAAAAGGAAAACGGAAAAAGGGTATGTATTGCAATAAAAAGGAAAAAGGGAACGGGTAGGTATTGCAATATAAAGGAAAGTAAAAGGAGTAAGAAAGGGAAATTGAAAAGGTTTACAGCTTTACCAAATTAGTTATTGCCCACTTGACCTAATAGTCACTTTCTGTCTGAATTTTCCACTCACCCCAAATTTGAAATTAATTTCACTATTACACACTATGGCGTTTCCATTGTTCGAACTTCTTTCTGAACAACAAGAAGAGGTCATCACGAAGCTTGATGCTTTGGAGATCTGTAGGATGAAGGCATCCAGCCAACACTTTCAGCATCTTCTGACGTCACCCGAGTTCGTGACGCGTTACAATTCAAGTGAAGACAACGGTGGTGTGTGTTAGAAAAGGAAAAAGGAAAAAGGGTGGGTATTGCAATTAAATGGAAAAAGGGAACGGGTAGGTATTGCAATAAAAAGGAAAGTAAACGGAGTAAGAAAAGGCAATTGAAAAGGTTTACAACTTTACCAAATTAATTATTGCCCACTTGACCTAATAGTCACTTTCTGTCTGAATTTCCCACTCACCCCGAATTCGAAATTAATTTCACTATTACACACAATGGCGTTTCCATTGTTCAAACTTCTACCTGAACAACAAGAAGAGGTCATCACGAAGCTTGATGCTTTGGAGATATAAAGGTTGAAGGCATCTGGCCAACACTTTCAGCATCTTCTGACGTCACCCGAGTTCGTGACGTGTTACAATTCCAGTGAAGACAACGGTGGTGTGTGTTAGAAAAGGAAAAAAGGAAAAAGGGTAGGTATTGCAATAAAAAGGAAAAATGGAACGGGTAGGTGTTGCAATAAAAAGGAAAGTAAAAGGAGTAAGAAAAGGCAATTGAAAAGGTTTACAACTTTACCAAATTAATTATTGCCCACTTGACCTAATAGTCATTCTTTCTGAATTTCCCACTCACCCCAAATTTGAAATTAATTTCACTATTACTCACTATGGCGTTTCCATTGTTCGAACTTCTACCTGAACAACAAGAAGAGGTCATCACGAAGCTTGATGCTTTGGAGATCTGTAGGTTGAAGGCATCTAGCCAACACTTTCAGCATCTTCTGACGTCGCCCGAGTTCGTGACGCGTTACAATTCCTGTGAAGACATAGGTGGTGTGTGTTAGAAAAGGAAAACGGAAAAAGGGTATGTATAGCAATAAAAAGGAAAAAGGGAACGGGTAGGTATTGCAATAAAAAGGAAAGTAAAAGGAGTAAGAAAGGGAAATTGAAAAGGTTTACAGCTTTACCAAATTAGTTATTGCCCACTTGACCTAATAGTCACTTTCTGTCTGAATTTTCCACTCACCCCAAATTTGAAATTAATTTCACTATTACACACTATGGCGTTTCCATTGTTCGAACTTCTTTCTGAACAACAAGAAGAGGTCATCACGAAGCTTGATGCTTTGGAGATCTGTAGGATGAAGGCATCCAGCCAACACTTTCAGCATCTTTTGACGTCACCCGAGTTCGTGACGCGTTAGAATTCAAGTGAAGACAACGGTGGTGTGTGTTAGAAAAGGAAAAAGGAAAAAGGGTGGGTATTGCAATTAAATGGAAAAAGGGAACGGGTAGGTATTGCAATAAAAAGGAAAGTAAACGGAGTAAGAAAGGGCAATTGAAAAGGTTTACAACTTTACCAAATTAATTATTCCCCACTTGACCAAATAGTCACTTTCTGTCTGAATTTCCCACTCACCCCGAATTTGAAATTAATTTCACTATTACACACAATGGCGTTTCCATTGTTCGAACTTCTTCCTGAACAACAAGAAGAGGTCATCACGAAGCTTGATGCTTTGGAGATATGAAGGTTGAAGGCATCTGGCCAACACTTTCAGCATCTTCTGACGTAACCCGAGTTCGTGACGCGTTAGAATTCCAGTGAAGACAACGGTGGTGTGTGTTAGAAAAGGAAAAAAGGAAAAAAGGGTAGGTATTGCAATAAAAAGGAAAAAGGGAACGGGTAGGTGTTGCAATAAAAAGGAAAGTAAAGGAGGAAGAAAGGGCAATTGAAAAGGTTTACAAGGTTACCAAATTAATTATTGCCCACTTGACCTAATATTCACTTTATGTCTGAATTTCCCACTCACCCCAAATTTGAAATTAATTTCACTATTACACACTATGGCGTTTCCATTGTTCGAACTTCTACCTGAATAACAAGAAGAGTTCATCACGAAGCTTGATGCTTTGGAGATCTGTAGGTTGAAGGCATCTAGCCAACACTTTCAGCGTCTTCTAACGTCACCCGAGTTCGTTACGCGTTACAATTCTAGTGAAGACAACGGTGGTGTGTGTTAGAAAAGGAAAAAGGAAATATGGTAATAAAAAGGAAAAAGGGAACGGGTAGGTATTGCAATAAAAAGGAAAGTAAAAGGAGTAAGAAAGGGCAACTGAAAAGGTTTAGAACTTTACCAAATTAATTATTGCCCACTTGACCTAATAGTCACTTTATGTCTGAATTTCCCACTCACCCCAAATTTGAAATTAATTTCACTATTACACACTATGGCGTTTCCATTGTTCGAACTTCTACCTGAACAACAAGAAGAGGTCATCACGAGGCTTGATGCTTTGGAGATCTGTAGGTTGAAGGCATCTAGCCAACACTTTCAGCATCTTCTGACGTCACCCGAGTTCGTGACGCGTTACAATTCCTGTGAAGACAACGGTGGTGTGTGTTAGAAAAGGAAAAAGGGTAGGTATTGCAATAAAAAGGAAAAAGGGAACGAGTAGGTATTGCAATAAAAAGAAAAGTAAAAGGAGTAAGAAAGGGCAATTGAAAAGGTTTACAACTTTGCCAAATTAATTATTGCCCACTTGACCTAATAGTCACTTTCTGTCTGAATTTCCCACTCACCCCAAATTTGAAATTAATTTCACTATTACACACTATGGCGTTTCCATTTTTCGAACTTCTACCTGAACTACAAGAAGAGGTCATCACGAAGCTTAATGCTTTGGAGATCTGTAGGTTGAAGGCATCTAGCCAACACTTTCAGCATCTTCTGACGTCACTCGAGTTCGTGACGCGTTACAATTCCGGTGAAGACAACGGTGGTGTGTGTTAGAAAAGGAAAAAGGAAAAAGGGAACGGGTAGGTATTGCAATAAAAAGGAAAGTAAAAGGAGTAAGAAAGGGCAATTGAAAAGGTTTACAACTTTACCAAATTAATTATTGCCCACTTGACCTAATAGTCACTTTCTGTCTGAATTTCCCACTCACCCCAAATTTGAAACTAATTTCACTATTACACACAATGGCATTTCCATTGTTCGAACTTCTACCTGAACAACAAGAAGACGTCATCACGAAGCTTAATGCTTTGGAGATCTGTAGTTTGAAGGCATCTAGCCAACACTTTCAGCATCTTCTGACGTCTCCCGAGTTCGTGACGCGTTACAATTCCAGTAAAGTGTTAGGAATTAGAAAATTCCATAGTGAAGAGTCGGTCACCCCAAATATTATCTAGCATAAGTTAGCTCGTAGACATATCTTTAGTTACGTTATTTGTTAGTTTATTAGTTAGTTATTAGCGTAGTTTAGTTTAGTGCAACACCGTGGAGGAAGGACGGGTCATTACCCACTGTATGCCTGATCCACAGTCCGATAGGAGGACGTAGTATTTGTAACTATAAATACCCCTTCCATCCTTGGAAGGGGTGTGGCTTCTTTGAATCTAACCTTTCATTTTATAAAGCAACTCTCTTTCAAGAAACCTCCTCTCTACTCTCTGCATCTCTCTAATGGCTTTCTTATTTAATCATTGTCCTAGACCACCCGAATCATCAAACAACATAATATTCACGATCCTACAATTGGTATCAGAGCCAAGGTTGTGTTGTTCTTGATGATTCTTACGGTTTTTGCACTCGTCTTTGTATGTGGTTTATTCGGTTCTTTGATGCGGTTTGATGTGGTCATGTTGAATGTTTGTTGTTGTCGTTGAATTTGGTCTTGCAAATGCTATGTTGAGATGTTTTCTTGAATTTGGTCTAAAATGTTTACTGGGTGGAAGCTTTTTGTGGTCACTTTAACAGTTTTAGCAATATTTTAACAAGTTCTTTATAACTGTTTTAGAACAAGTATCTGAAAACTGTTTTGTGGTCTAATTAACGCTGTTCTCTGATTCTGAAAGCAGTCTTTTAAACGGTTTGATACTGGTTTTTAAATGTTCATCATGTTACTGAATTTGTTTTGTGAAAGCAGATTTAAATCTGGTTTTTATGTGTTGTTAAAATTGTTCTTGGTCTTCAAACAATGAATATGCTCGTGTGGTAATTCTCATCTATGCGAGTTGATTTTATTTCTCTAAGCGAGTTGACAGTAGTCTGCAAATCCAGTCCAAATTCAATGTTTTCAAGGATGCGAGTTGGTCATGAATGATGCGAGTTGCAAAATCTGTCCTGGTTCACTGTATTTGATGCAGGTTGACTTTTTAGTCAAATGCGAGTTGTATACAGACTGAAAATGATGCGAGTTGGGTCAAATGAGTTGGTTTATGATGCGAGTTGCATATTGATGCAATGAAAGCGACTTATTGAGGCAATGAAAGGAGATGCAAGTTGTCACTTTTATTGGTCATATGCGAGTTGTCAATGTTTTAATCTGAAGCGAGTTGGGTACTAGCATAAAGGATGCGGGTTGACTATTTAGTCAACTGCGAGTTGCTTACTGATGTCAGTATGCGAGTTGTATGAACAAGATAAGATAATGCGAGTTAGAGATGCGAGTTAGTGATGCGTGTTAGTGATGCGAGTTGGAGATGATGCAAGTTAATGATGTGAGACAGAAAGGAAGATGAAAGTAGTTTGAATATAAAGAAAATGAAGAAGTGACTTGTCTCAAACTAATGCTTGACTCAAAATTATTCTGATCATGCGAGTTCATCTTAACCATCTCATTCATGACTCAAACCTCAACTAGACTCAATCCTTTTAAAACCAATAATCAACTCACATGACCTCAAATTACTGACACCAACATCAACACATGCGACACTAACCCAACACCTTGAACCGAACCAAACATGAACATAATCAAAATGTAAATGACTATCAATCTCAGCACTGTGGTTTTATGAATCTCGTATGAGATTTCAAAGATCTATTAAGATCTATACCATCACGTCCTCATCAATCCATATGTCAATTATTAATATTCGAAGCTCAAGTGAAAAAATAAAACTAAACCATTAATGGGTTCATTCTCCTTCATGTTCGGTCAAAATCAAATACGAAAGGTAATTAATTATCTCAGTTTCTTGTGTGCTTTACAATGAAAATCCGACCATTGAAGGACATGCTCACAAAGATTAACATCATTGATCTATAAGCCTTTGACATTATCCGAATGTAATGATTAAAATGATCTCAGTTTCTCATGGGTTATAAACAAATCAAAGATCTTTTCTGATTCTATCAAACCCTAAGAAATCATCATTGATATAAATGTTTGTGACAATATCCGAATTTAAAGATGTGATTTTAACAATATTGTTAAGTCCAATCTTTGATTCGTTAAAAGAAAAACAATCAATACAAAACACCTATGGATTAAACGTTCATAATAACCTACCTTGGTCATTAATCGTAGCCAGTCTCTACCCAATACCAACTCTGTGGCTTTGGTGACCCTCTTGCCATCCCTGTGGCGAGGTCACTTTGATAGAAAGAAGAGGAGGTTAATGTTGAGAGATACATTAGGGTTTGAAGCTGATTTGGTGACTGGATGGGAGTATAGCAGAGATGGGGGCGGACTTTTAAAATTATTTAGGGTTTGGTTGATTATCGTGAGTTTAGGGCAAATGTGCAAGTGTGATTTATATACCCGAGTGATGTTAGGGTATTGTGGACGTGGGTCAGATATCAAGATCATGTGGGTTTTACTTGTTAATTCAAATGGGCCGAACAGATTTTATGTTGAAACATGGGCCTTACGTTTTTCTGGTTGATACATAAGATGGAGTGGGCTTGTTATGGGCCGAGTGAATTATGTCAGGTATGAAAGCTAATGGTATCCCGTATCCGTATATTTTGCAACTGCCTGCGATATCTTATATGTGACTTAAAGTATTTTGGACATAAAATTTGGTTCACATATGGGTTAAGTGTGGTATTGTTGGTATTTTGGTCATACTAATCTCACGAGGATGCACACTCAAGGATATGTTGTTAGTAAGTTTTTGGATCAGATGTGTTAATTCTTTATGGGCTGAACTTGGATTAGTGTTGAAACTGTATATGATAATTGCTTGGATTTGTCTTGGTGTTATTCGGGGATCTTGTTTATTCAACCAAAATAGAGTTGAGCATGACATCTTCTTAACAAACCAGAGTTTAATGGGTTAAAAGAATCGGATATAGCATTTTGGAGAGAAGTTGTATCGGGTATGGGCTTGAATGTTATCCGAATGGACTGATGGGTTTCCCTAAATTGGATGTCATGAGACTTGAACAAAATAAGAGATTTGATGATGATGGGATTTGAGGATGAGATTTGTGACATGAGATTTAATAATGAGACTTCTTGTGATATGAAATTGGGTGTGATGATGAGATTCTTAATGTTATGAGGTTTGATACTTTGGTGTATGCATTTTCACGGAAAATATTATGTCTCGGCTTGAGTTTATGGTTGAAAAATGTGGACTTCGGGGTTGTTTATTCGGTATTTCTTATTTGGATTTGAAGTGACGTTTTCCGGGCACGTTTACTTATTTCGTCTTCTTTCTTTCTACCCTTCCGCGAAGATGACTTGTTTGTGCGTTTATAGAGGGTGATAAAGACTTGGCCATTTAGTTACATTTGTGATCTTTCTCGCTTAACCCACAATGTAGCTATCACTTCGGTGTCTCACTCAGTTGAGAATGTCAAGAGGTTTTGTACATTGGGTACACCGTTTCTTTTTCACGAGGATTAGTACAAGTTTAAGTGACATATCTGGGTAATTTTACTTCATGATCAAGTTTGGCATACCGGGTTTACTTCACCATGTTATTACTGCAATAGCCGACAGAATGCGTAAATGATGTGTTTACCAAAGTGATTATTGGATGATTGATGAGATTGTTGATGTTGGATATTGAACCGCTGCATGTTCCCCTAAAACAGATATTCACCGAAACCAAAGTTGTCATAACACATTCAAGCTGACATTGTTTACGGTTTTGTCTTGATTTTCTAAAATCCCGCGAAAGAATCTATTTCTCGGTTTAAATCATAGATTTGTAAAATCCCGTGACAATGGAAACATCCTGGAAATAGTAAAGTGCATTTCCGGATCTATCTTGCGGTTTATTCTTGGTTTAGTAAAATCCCGCGAAAGAAACTATTTCTCGGTTTAAACCATAGAATTGTAAAATCCCGTAATTATGGAACCATCCTGGAGAAAGGAAAGTGTATTTCTGGATCTTATCTGATGTTGGTGCTATGTTTTGAGCTTCGAATAAGGGATAAAAGAGTGTACTTCAATAATTGGGTGTTTGTTTGGATTGTCCTCATAGTAGTTTGGTAATTACATGGTTTTACGGGGTTATGTGCTTTTAACCATGGTTGGGATAAAAGTCATTATCATAGTTCACTTAAAACGTCAAAGGAGGCTAGATTTGAGCTTTTAACCAGAAGATGTGACAACGGGGTTAATTCACTATTATTTATTTGAGGTTGAAGTGAAATGTCACGGGCGAGTGTACTTAGTATCTGAAGGTATCGGGGATGGTTGGTTGAAGATTCTTCAAGATCCTTGTTCGAGCTTATTATCAAAAATGAAGACTTGGAAATCTAGTTATTGTTGGGTGTCTTTTACCTTTTCTTTTACCACTTGGGGGAATTGGGCTCTTACCACCACAAAATAACTATCACTTTAAGGAGTTACGTTGTAGTACTCAGTGTCACATTCAATTGTGGACTTTCAAGAGGTGATGTACGTCTTATACTTGATGGTTGGTTGGATGAAGAGTATAGAGTACTTAGAGATTCAATGGAGGATGAAGTCTCGGCACCGCTCTTTGTTACATATGTGCAAGTTTAAGTCACGAGTTCGGGTTGTTTTACTTCAGGGTCAAATTCATCATATTGGGTTTTCTCCATCAGCTGTCACGACAAAGAGCCTACTGAATGATAATGGGATTGATAACAAGTTTGCCAAGAGATGATGAAAAGAGAGAGATTATGACGTTTGAACACATCAGGTCAAGCCTCGTTCTCTAAAGAAAAGAAATGTGTACGTTTCAGTGCGCATTATCTTCGAAAGAAGAGAAATCTTCTTATGACGTATGAACACAACAATTCATGCCTCGTACTCTAAAGAAAAGAAAAGTGTACGTTTCAGTGCGCTTTATCTTCGAAAGAAGAGAAATCTTCTTATGACATTTGAACACATCAGTTCAAGCCTCGTTCTCTAAAGAAAAGAAAAGTGTACGTCTCAGTGCGCTTTATCTTGGAAAGAAGAGAAATCTTCTTATGACGTTTGAACACAACAGTTCAAGCCTCGTACTCTAAAGAAAAGAAATGTGTATGCTTCAGTGCGCATTATCTTCGGAAGAAAAGAATTCTTCTTATTATGACCATTCTCATCAACATGCTTCATGCTTTTTCTACGCGCTTCAGTCATCAAGTGATCCGGACTACTGATAATTACTCTTATTCCACTTGCTCAATATAATGAAGATGGCGACATCATGTGCTAATTTTGCGAGGGAGAAGTGTGAATAGAATACATTTGGATGATAATCACTTGTTTATTCAAGAATGGCATCTCCGTATGCAATTCTTGAGGGGGAGAAGAAGTGTGAATTTTTTGCATGGTTGATTGGTATTTGAGAATATATGGTCAAACGGCTCCTAACTCATGTAAGAACCGAGCTTCTTCTTGTCGGGTCATCTTCATCATGTCTTTGATAGAAAAGATCACCACTGATGGTGTATAAGTTTGTACCACGTGTTCCTCTTAAAAGTTCCACACCATCAAGTTCTCTATCAAAGCAAGAGTGTTTTCTGAAGGCCACCTCTAGATCGGAATCACATAATTGTCCAACAGAAAACAGATTATGACTACCATATTAACAAAGCAATTGTGTTCTTCTAAGAGCCGTTGGTTGACATCTTCACACGGGCTGATATGATTAATGACAAAGTACTTCCTGTTAATGCTTCACGTACACATCAACATGATGATTCGGAACAATCTCTATGTTCTTGTTTGATATTGGGAGGGATTTTAATTAAGGGGATTTGCTATTTACAAGTTAAAGGGAATGCCTTTGGTGTGAAGAAGATGTTAACTGTCTATTTCCCCATTCGGACTATCTTGAAGAAGGTCGAGTCTACAGTCTGTTCTACATTTTCTGCTACATGTTAGAAGGCTAAAGACGAATTACATTTGATGATCTAAAGACTTCTTCTTAATCCAAGCTGAGAAGAACACTTGAAAATCTTCGTCAGTTTAGGGGATAGCACTAATTGGGGGAGATTGAAAAGCCAAATTTAATCCCCAATTAGACTTGCTCATATTCTTCAGCAAGTTGATTCTCACAGATACATCTGAGCTTATGATGTTCTTCTTAACAAATTTCTAGTATACGGGCTTATTATTTGTTGTTGATTCTGAAGTATCAAAACCAGAAATGGGAAAGGAGACAAGCATCTAAACGCGAGTAAACTTGATGAACTTAATTCTTCTAAGTGATTGAAGATATCCCGGGAAGACAAATGTCATGACCGCAGAGAAACTCAAGGTTTTACTCATCAAGGCGTTTAGTGTTATTATTCCAACTACGTGGGGGAAGTGATGTATGAGAAAGTTTCTGAAGATAAAAGAGGTACACAAGTATGACATTCTCAAGGGAGATATATGTATAACATGAGGGAGGTGTTATTTGTTTTTCTTTCGGTGGGAATGTGTGTACTTCGGATTCTGGAGCTTCATACACGATCATCAGGGAAGAAAAATGTGAACATTGGGGAGGTGTTTTCATTCTCCTCATGATGTGTATTCGGGAGAGTTCTTGGGTATTGGTGTACTTCAGGTTCTTGAGCTTCATACTCGATCATCAAGGAAGAAAAATGTGAACATTGGGGAGGTGTTTTCATTCCCCTCATGATGGGTATTCGGGAGAGTTCTTGAGCATTATACAAAGAGACTGGCTGCATCAATTCAACTACTTGGGGGAATTGTTCTCTTGACACCTTTTGGAATGGATCGCTTCAGAGTTCAGTGGAAAAGGAATTTGAGAAGATTATTTAAATGTGGGATGATACGTTGTTGTTGTTCTATTGGATGATATAACCTCGAACGAAGAATCACGGTGATTATTCTTAAAAGGAGCAGCAAGATCGATGATAATGGTGTGCTTCCTTGTGCACCTGGCTAAGGGAAGCTTGAAAGAAAGCTTTGAATCTGCTCTGCTAAAGGTTTTTCAGTTTGGGGGGAAGCTGCAAAAGTCACTTTCAGATGGTTCATTTCTTTCTTCAATTCAAGAGCCTCGGAAGCTTTGGTGGTGAAAGTTTTAGGGATGATGACTTCTATCTTCTACAACGGGGCGGCTCGATATCCTTATCTCGGTACTCGTATCATCATCTTCTTAAACTATATCATCTAATCTATCTGTGTATATATTTTTCAAAAAGAAAAATACAAAAATATAAAACCAACAAAATCAAAATAGAAAATTATAAAACGAACAAAAACCCATAAAAATCAGAAAATTTAAAAATACCAAAAATATGTTTTCTCAAGACATGTCTTCTGGTATCGATAACATCTGCGGTCTTAGAAATGTCATTCAACAATGGCACAGGACCATAGATGAAGTTCGAGCAGAAGGTGTAAATATTTCTTTTCTAAATATGTCACAAATCAAATGGCTTACAGTTATTTCAGACTGTAACCCGCGCTTCAAACTATGGCTTGCAGTTACTTCAGACTGTAACCCGTGCTTAAAACTATGGCTTGCTATTATTTCAGAAAGCAACCCGTTCTTCAAGAAAGGAAAGTGCTGCGCTAAACCATTTTTCAAAATTCGTGCACTTATCCTAAAACAAAACGAGAAAAGCATGTCGTCAAAAAGACTGCTGTTTCAACACAAATGTTTTTCCGTCTAAAATTCTTCAGAAAAATATTTGTTGTTTTTCAAAAATGGTGGTAAATGAGTTGCTTGAAAATCAATCTTATTCAGAGTTTTCGAAATAAATTGAAAACTCAATCAATGACTTTAGCGCTTTTAAACTTTTCAAAAAATGAGTCATTGATTGAGGGGGATAATGTTTACAAATCTATATCATCTAACGGGCTTTCTTAATTATCTTACGTGCTTAATTAAAAATGATATTTGCCTATGTCGAAGGACTAGGAATTTAGGATATGATTGTTAGGATTAGATGATTATAGTTTGATGAAACACATTATTCCCATGCCTTATATGACCTGATTGATATGTTGGATTGACTTTCATTAGTCGATTGTTGTTTGGGTGTTGTCAACCACCATATATCTGTTTGTATGTTTACTAACGCATGCAGATATCATGGTTCATAAGAATGTTTCCGATCCGGATCCTACAAAATATGTTGATTGGATGCCGAAAGGAAAGGGTAACTATATCTTGGGTTGACAAATGAAGAAACGGAGCTTAATTTGACTTCTATGGAAAGTTGGCATGATAAAGTGCAACGTAAGAGGTCTCACTGCATCTGCAGATGGTTTTCTTCATCATCAAATGAAGAAACGGAGCTTAATTGGACCTCTATGGAGAGTTGGCATAACAAATGCAACGTCAGAAGTCTCACTGCATCAGCAGACGGTTTTCTTCCTGCCTTACAGCAACAACAACAAAAGCGGCTCAACCACCTAACGTATCCTTGTGCAGGGATAATAGTGATGATACCATTTTTCTAAAACTTTGAAAAATATTGTTTTGAAAATGGAAAAATATTGTTTTGAAAATAAATCGGATTCAAAGTTTTGAAATAAACCGGACTTTATTTTGTCAAATCTTCAGTGATTTCAAATTAAATATTTTCAAACGATATTTCATCAAAAAGTCCGTTTGTACGTTATAATGTGGTTATATAAAGATTTAATGTTATGTCATGGTATGATTTTCTTTAAAAATCAAGGTCTTTCAAAATGAAAATTTTTCTGTTCTTGTTTGATTGTGAAATTGTTTTATTTTACTTAAAGATCTCTTAAAACAATCATACCTGACACTAACAATCTTTAATGTCTTAAAATGGTCCTTATCTGTCATTTTTCAAAATAAAATCTTGCCACGTCTTTCCCCAAAATTTTCTAAATGATTTAAATCTTTTGGGATCACAAATCTCAAATGGTTTGAAATTTTTGATCGCGGGAGAGATCGTGATTTAAATCTCAAATCTGTTTTAATGGAATTGGTTTTAGTCCTTCAAAGGCACTCCTGCCTCCATGTGCCAAACAATTTCAATATATGATGAACATGATTAAGGATGAGCATTTATCCAAAAACAAGATGAGTATTTAAACAAGGCCACATTTTCTCCCATGTTTTCTAAACCTAATTAAATCACTTGAGATCCAAAATCTCAAAGGGTTTGATATTTTTGATCGAGGGAGAATTTGTGATTTAATAATGAAATTTGATAAAAGGTGATCGTTTTGATTCAATTGTGCAGGCTGCTCTCTCATATGTGCTAAACGCTTTCGAATCTCGATGCACATATTGAGGGGGAGCATTTCAAAAGAAAATAAACTATCGAGGTGCAAATGCTTTTATGTTTTAACATAAAGTACCTTGATTGAGTTTTCAAATGGTTTTCTTAATGGTTTTTGTGATCGTGGATGTGCTTCAAAAGAACTCTTTCCTCTATGTGATAAAATTATTTCACATATCCTATGCACATATTGAGGGGGAGAATTTTACCAAGAAAATCAAATGGCTCTTTCTTACGAAATTGTGATCAAGAATTTGTTTCAAAGAACTCTTGCCTCCATGTGCTAAACAATTTCAAATCATATGCACATGTTGAGGGGGAGCATTTCTAAAAGATCAAAACAATTAAGGTACAAAATGTTTTGATATTATATCACAAGTACCTTGATTGATTTTCCAAATGATTTTTCAATTGGTTTTGAGAAGGAAAGAACAATACCAAAAGACCGACCAATTTACTTTATGCATGGTGTTAAAAGGATGGTTAGGTTAGGTACTCGTTCCCACGATCCCGCCAGAGCCGGAGGGATCTACCCAGGGACAATCCACTAGATAGTGTAGAGTCCTTAGGTATATTGAAAAAAAGGAGAAAAATGAGAATATGCGAAGAGTGCTGACTGAGATAGAGCTAGAACTGGAATAAACCCAACAAGGTTCTAGTAATGAAGTCTCGGTAAGCACTGAAGGGGTTGAAGAATGAAAAAGAAATGAAATGAGAAAAGGGTGAAAAGAAATAGCTCTCCAATAATTCAACCTTAGGGCAGTAACCGAGTTCAATACGTATACTACTAGTGGTTACTAAGGTAACAACGGTATTGAAGACAAGACGTCATGGACCCAGTGAAGGACTGCACTACAACTTCCCAAGCTACTCAAGTTCCTCTTAAAAGGGCTTATTTCATTCTCACGGGGAACCTACATAATCTATCGACTTTCTCTTAGAGATAGTTGATATTGAAGAAGGAGACCCTCTCCCTAGTCTCCGGCATAGGAACCAAATGTGCACAATTGAGTCTAGAGCCAAGAGATCATCCACAATATCTCATTAGGACACTAAATTAATGAAGACTTGCTGTTTCACACAATGTGGAAAGTAAGAATATATTAAGAGTCCTACGCATTATCCTTGTGGTATTGCCATAACATCCGAGTGATATGTAAAAGTATTCACGATGAAGATGGAAATCCTTCTAGAGCCAACATCAAACAAGCTCTTGGTGGGTGACATGTGAGATCTTTTCAAAAGATCAAGCTTATGACAACTGGATAGAAACAATGGGGCGATTCATTCTTGAATCAACCTTGGTCCAGGAATGGAATTGACGAATACTTTTGGAAAAACCGTTCGATGTGCAAATCTTCTTTTCTCTAGCACATCAAATGTGTATTCATGTTTTCAAACACAAAAAGTATCTCTGATTGAAAAAATACTTTTGGAAAAACCTTCGATGTGCAAATTTCTTCTTTTCTCTAGCACATCGAATGTGTATTTGATGAGTGTCCAAATACTCATCATTTTTATACTAAATAAACTGCAAAATCATCTGAAAACACTCAGAAACACATCAAAATGATCAAATTATCACAAATCAGTGTTTTATGTGTTTTAAATGCAAAAATATCAAAATCAGATGAAAAACGTATCAAATTTGCAAAAATTGCAGTTTCAGTCCCCCAAGTTTCAAAAATTGTCAAAAATAGTCCCTGAGCCAAAATTTCAAAAGAAAAGTCACCAAAGGTCTTTTTAAAATCACAAATTGTCATATTTAGTCCTTTGGTGAGAAATCTAAAAGTTTTGAGAAAATTACAATTTTGTCCCTGAAAATCCAAAATGTTCAAAACAAGTCCTTGGGAATTTTAAAAACGTCAAAAAATTAACCCTTGGATTATTTTAAGTTGGCAACAACAACCCTTTGGCTACTTTTCATAATGTACATGTTTGGTCCTTTGGTTTCTTGAAATTGCAAAATTGGTCCCTTGTGTTTAATAATCCAAACAAACCATTCGGACCCTTATTTAAACCCAAGCCCAAACTTTAACACCCCTAGCCCAATTATTACACCCGGTCCAATCCTTTGACCCATCCCCCAACCCGGTCAACGAGATAAACAACCCAAGTCAAATCCCTTTACCCGCCAACCATCCTTCCTCCCAACACCATCCCTGAAATCACTCTAAACCCATCCCCCCAGCTCAAATCTTCGACCCCTTGTCCCCCCACCTCATCACAACTCCAAAACCCATTAATTACACCCCTCCCCATTTCACTCAACCCCCTACACCTGTTAACATCACTTTGGCGCCAAAAATTCAATCCACGGCCAAAAATTACTTTAGACATCCAATGGTCAAAAATCTTGGTGGGAAGTGCTCAAAGTCAAGAGGAGAGCAGTTTGGAAGCTATAAAAAGTGAAAAGAGAAGCAAAGGAGTAGCAAGTAGTGTATTATAGTTTAGCTTTATGTCGTTTTTATAAAAAATGTTTTAGTGTAATTGAAAATCTATTATCTTTTGTTTCATTGTATCTACTTTAAGTTATATTGTCAGTTTAATCTAAGTTTAAGCTTAAATTCCAAGTTGTGTTCACTTTTTATATTCCTTGTCTACTGTTGAAAATTTAGTTTTCAAAATCCTATGCTCAACTCTTTAGAAGTTTATTTTTAAGCTCCAATAAGCTTAAATGAGCTTATGTCAGCTTTGTATAAGCTCACATTCAAGTTTCAATCATATTTGAATGTTGGTCAATAAAAGTCAACCTAGGCTCAAAAAGGGAATGGAAGCTGAATTTGGATGATGCAGATGATGATATTGGGTTATAATAGATTAGATTAGGTCATGTTTGGTTTGTTTTTAGCCTGCTACACCAGCTGGGTTCATGTGAGTGGTTTTTCTTTTTCAAAATCTCAAGTTATTTGCATTTTATGTTCATTTATGTATCTGTGGTTATGTACTGATAAAACTAGTTTGGATAGTGGTATTTAGGTTATTTGGATTCAGTTGGATCACTCTTACAAGCTAGTGTAGTGTTTTTGTCATTTTAATTGCTAAACATTAAGTTTAAAGGGGTGTTTGGCACTGCTGCTCTTTCTGCATTAGAGGCTTCATCTATGCTTAGTTCTTGTTGGTTCATGTCTATTTATCATTAAAGAACTCATTTCTGCCTTTGACTTGTGCTTGCAAGTTATAAAAGTCAAAATCTCATTTCAAGACCCCTAGCAGTCCACTGTTGAAGCTTTTGACAGCTAAAAGCTTATTTTGTGTTTTAAATTTATAAATCTTGCTTGATTTAGTTTCCGTTCATCATATTTCATCACTTTCAGTCCTAAAATCAAGATCAAAGTTCCCATAAGTCAACTTTTAGTTTTTATAAAAAAGTCAAAAATCTCAAAAGGTCATTTTTGAATAAACTTGGTATTTTCACTGTGGGTTTATTAATGAGTTTTAGCTTATAATCTTTTGGGTAATCAAAGTTTGGTTGGTGTAGAAAAATATAAAAATATTAGTTCTTGGTCTTTCAGCTTTTAGAGTGCTTTTTAGACAGCTTTTTGGTGGCACCTGTTCTGTGAACCTGTCCTGTGCACAGGTTTTGTGCAGAAATGGCAGAGCCTGCACAGGCTCCATTTGAGCCCCTCTTGGTCTGATTTTTGGTCTAAACACTCTTGGCCAGGTCTTCTTGAGTTTCCAATAAGTGTTTTCCTTTTTCTAGCTTAATTGGTTGCTTATTTGGTGGTTGCAAGTGAGCACCCCTTTTACTGTTTTGTGCTTATTATCTCTAATCATCAAGTCATTGCACTTTGTAATCCAGAGGTCATAAGCAGTTAAATCTTGTTGCATTTCAGTCCTTTTAGCTTATTATTGCTTCCCTATCAGTTTGGTACCTTTTGGTGTAGTTTTAGCTTATCAAAGTGCTTATTATTAAGCACTTTCCAAAGCAGCTTCTGTTTCTGCCACACAAGCCCATCTTTTTCTAATTTTCCTAGCTTCATATTAATGTTTTAAACTTTTCCTGAAATTTTCAGATTTTTCTTAGGTGTCTAGCTATTTTTCTTTATTTAAATTAGTTTTTAATCCTTTTTAAATAGCTTTTAATACAAATAATTAGAAAAAGGTTCTAAAAAATAAGTTTTCATTTTTCTTAAGTCTAGATAAATATAAAAAGCCTAAAAAGTATTTTTCCATATTTTTCTCTTTTTATTTGGTATTTTTAATAATTTTAATTAGTTTAAATTAGTTTTTAATTAATAATAAATATATAAAAAGTAAAAAAAAATATATTTTCTGTTTTAAAATTAGTTTTATAGTATTTTAGATTTTTCAAAGTCATAACTTTATTTTTCTAGTCTTATTTCATATTTTCTTTTATTTTAGTCTATTATTAAATAGTTTAAATTAGTTTTTAATTAATGATAATTAAATAAATAGTTATAAAAAATAATTTTCCTTTTCTATAAATTTTCTTATATCATTAGGTTTGTAAAAATGTATTTTTCATATTTTTAGGGTCTATATTGCATAAGTTTTACTTTTTATTTTGCACGTTTACGTTATTTTTATTTAAACGTAAGTTTTTTCGTTTTAGGTTTTAAACGTTCATCACTTTAAAAATAGTGATAGCGTTTATTTAATATTTTTTATCTTTTTAATTTTCTTAATTTGCATTTAAGTCACTTTTATTTTATAACCTTTTTCAGTAGTGTAATTATTCAATCCTAATCCTTTCTGATCGCTATCATTAGTGGTCATTCTACCGTCTGAATCAGTGTTTGCACACCATTGAGTCTCCGTGGGACATAACGACCCGGGAATCCCCTGTATTCTCTGATCTTAATTGTATCTGTGCCTGAGCAGTTTTGAGTCTTTTAGACTTGACTGTTCGGAGCGCATCAAATTTTGGCGCCGCTGCCGGGGAGGCTTTAGCGTGTGTTTAGCCTTTTTCAGATCCATTCTTGTGCATACCCCATCTTTTGTAAAAAGTTTTTTGTAAAGTTTTCAAAAATCCAAAAAGTTCATTAACACTTTTCCTAAAGTGTTAAAAACGCCAAAAATATTTTCATTCTTTGTTTTTATCATCATATTTTTCAAAAATCCAAAAATATCCATCTTTTATCCTCTAATCTGTTTAATTCTACATTTCCCTTACCCTCTAATCTGTTTAATTCTTCAAATCCTTATCTTCTTTATCCGTTTAATTCTTCATCTCTTATCCCTCTTATCTGTTTAATTCTCTATGTCATGGTATTTGACATGTTCCTGGTGTGGAGGTCCATTTAACGGTGGAAATTGTCGGCGATGTACCAATGTGGGTTTCGGAGACAAATTTGTCGGTAATCCCGATCCCATTTCCAATGAAACACCCGATTTTTCCTACCTACCTCCACAGCCCCAATACGAATCCTACTCATGCGAGTATTGTGGGAATGATTCTCATTACGGTTTTGATTGTCCACCACAGGTTCCGCTTGTCTATGAGCCGGAACCATGTTACAATCAGAACTTTGGTGAAAGTTATTCTCCCAATTATCTCTGTTGTGAGAATTGCGGGGGTCCTCATGTGACTTTTGAATGTCAGCCGGTGAATCAAAATTTTCAAAATTCCAATTCTCCCGGTTTTGACAATTTCCAACCCCCGCAGTATTCCATCAGTCATCAGACTTCTGAGCCTTCACAGCATTTCAATGATTACGAGGAGTGTAATCTTCCTCAAAGTTCTGAAGAAATACGCATTCTAAAGAAACTACAAATGAAAAGAATGGTGTGTAAGCTTCAGCAGATGAATATCAGAATCAGATATGATGACGATGATGATGAGGATAGTATTCAAATGAGGGAATACTATGATTGTGACGAGGAGAGTGTTATTCCTTGGAAAGATATAATTTCTCAACTCCCTCAGTCTATTGCTATCACACCTATCTTACCTTTTATTACTTCCAAAGACTCTCTTATAATGGGGGACGAGCCTTCTAGCACTATTCCAGAAATGGAATCGTCAAGTGTTGAGAGCCTTGTTCCAAACCCAAGTGAGTCCGAGGTTATCTCCGGTAATATGTGTGATGAGCCTCTTGATGATATTTCTTACCCTCTTCTTGACATTCCATATGATCATGTCGAGATGTTCTCCGATTCTGATAACGATTGTACTTCGTTTGACGATTCTTTATCCTATGGAGACATCGATTATGTCGAGGAGCTTCCTTCTGAGCTAGTTAGCTTAGAAGAAGTGAGAGATTCTAATGATCTTGAAATTGAGGACGAGATACTTCGTGAACAATTGTTCAATATAAATCTCCTCGTTTCTAAGATCGAATCATTTTGTGCTAAACCAGCTTCATCTCCTATCCCCGTTGTGGATAGTGACTCTACATTGGACAAGCCCGAGCTTGAGGTTTTTTCCAATGATTCTTTTCATGAAGAGTTCTCCGGTGAACTCTCTCATGACATATCTCCTCCAGAATATGATCATTTCTACTTTGATCTTGAGGATGATATTAGCTCGGAGGAAGGTATACTCTATCATAAGAGTTTGCTTATTGATGATACTACTTTCACCCTTCCTCCCGATATGTCTACATTAGAGGATGAAGAATGGATCTTGATTGTTATCAACATCTTTCTTCCATTCCTCACATATGATGTGACTTCTTCTCTTCTTCACTCCTTTGGGAGTGAGGACACTATCTTTGATCCCGGCATTTTCACTTATCATTTTTGAGCCGGTTCTATATATATCTCATCGGTGTGGAACTTTCGCGTACTTCAGTGTTTATCCAAATATCTTGAATGGAAGTCCGATGGAGATTGTTTCTTCCACTTTGCTTCCCCATGAACCAATGAATTCGGGGTCGAGTCAAGCTAGCGACTCGGAAATCAAAAACAGTAGCACACACCATATGGGTTTTCACCCATATTTCTGTCTTCTTACCCCTTTCTACCACCTAAGTGTGGGGGTGATGCCCCACAGGTTATATATATATATATTATCCAAAAAAAAAAAAAAAAAAAAAAAAAAAAAAAAAAAAAAAAAAAAATCTTTCATAATAATGGCCGTAGTATTTCCCTTTTACGTTCTCTGTTTCGGCATAACCGCCGGTACTTTGAATATTGAGGGCAATATTCATTTCTAAGTGTGGGGGGGAATTCTCACGAATTTCATATATATTATCTACCCAATTCCCCCGTTTTTGGCCAAAAATTTTTTTTTTTGGAGTAAGTGTTTTACACTTTCTCATTTGGTTATCAGTCCGCCATGTCTGTAAGACTAAAGGATTGGCTAATCCAGGAGCAAACGGCTCTTGGTAAAGATTGCTCAAATCCGTTTATATGGCTTGCAATTTGCCCAAAATTGTATGGTTCCTCAGCTCCCCATCATCCTCAAAAGATAATGAGTTGGCTAGCCCGCAAGATTATGGCTTGTGGTAAAGGCAGTGGAAAATCCATAATTGGTAATCGACTCACCAAAGATAATGCTGATAATTTATCTAAGAGTTGGCTAGTCCAGAAGGGTACGGCTTCTGGTAAAGACAAATCAAATCCGTTGAAAGCTGGTGGTTTGCTCAAAATCACATGGTTATCGGTGTACCATGGTTCTTACTTGAACTGAAACATTTGGCTACTCCAGAAGTAATGGCTTTTGGTAAAGAGTTTAAAATCCATTATGTTTTCTCAAATCATTGCTAGGGACTAGCAATATCTCAGTGTGGGGGATTGATGAGTGTCCAAATACTCATCATTTTTATACTAAATAAACTGCAAAATCATCTGAAAACACTCAGAAACACATCAAAATGATCAAATTATCACAAATCAGTGTTTTATGTGTTTTAAATGCAAAAATATCAAAATCAGATGAAAAACGTATCAAATTTGCAAAAATTGCAGTTTCAGTCCCCCAAGTTTCAAAAATTGTCAAAAATAGTCCCTGAGCCAAAATTTCAAAAGAAAAGTCACCAAAGGTCTTTTTAAAATCACAAATTGTCATATTTAGTCCTTTGGTGAGAAATCTAAAAGTTTTGAGAAAATTACAATTTTGTCCCTGAAAATCCAAAATGTTCAAAACAAGTCCTTGGGAATTTTAAAAACGTCAAAAAATTAACCCTTGGATTATTTTAAGTTGGCAACAACAACCCTTTGGCTACTTTTCATAATGTACATGTTTGGTCCTTTGGTTTCTTGAAATTGCAAAATTGGTCCCTTGTGTTTAATAATCCAAACAAACCATTCGGACCCTTATTTAAACCCAAGCCCAAACTTTAACACCCCTAGCCCAATTATTACACCCGGTCCAATCCTTTGACCCATCCCCCAACCCGGTCAACGAGATAAACAACCCAAGTCAAATCCCTTTACCCGCCAACCATCCTTCCTCCCAACACCATCCCTGAAATCACTCTAAACCCATCCCCCCAGCTCAAATCTTCGACCCCTTGTCCCCCCACCTCATCACAACTCCAAAACCCATTAATTACACCCCTCCCCATTTCACTCAACCCCCTACACCTGTTAACATCACTTTGGCGCCAAAAATTCAATCCACGGCCAAAAATTACTTTAGACATCCAATGGTCAAAAATCTTGGTGGGAAGTGCTCAAAGTCAAGAGGAGAGCAGTTTGGAAGCTATAAAAAGTGAAAAGAGAAGCAAAGGAGTAGCAAGTAGTGTATTATAGTTTAGCTTTATGTCGTTTTTATAAAAAATGTTTTAGTGTAATTGAAAATCTATTATCTTTTGTTTCATTGTATCTACTTTAAGTTATATTGTCAGTTTAATCTAAGTTTAAGCTTAAATTCCAAGTTGTGTTCACTTTTTATATTCCTTGTCTACTGTTGAAAATTTAGTTTTCAAAATCCTATGCTCAACTCTTTAGAAGTTTATTTTTAAGCTCCAATAAGCTTAAATGAGCTTATGTCAGCTTTGTATAAGCTCACATTCAAGTTTCAATCATATTTGAATGTTGGTCAATAAAAGTCAACCTAGGCTCAAAAAGGGAATGGAAGCTGAATTTGGATGATGCAGATGATGATATTGGGTTATAATAGATTAGATTAGGTCATGTTTGGTTTGTTTTTAGCCTGCTACACCAGCTGGGTTCATGTGAGTGGTTTTTCTTTTTCAAAATCTCAAGTTATTTGCATTTTATGTTCATTTATGTATCTGTGGTTATGTACTGATAAAACTAGTTTGGATAGTGGTATTTAGGTTATTTGGATTCAGTTGGATCACTCTTACAAGCTAGTGTAGTGTTTTTGTCATTTTAATTGCTAAACATTAAGTTTAAAGGGGTGTTTGGCACTGCTGCTCTTTCTGCATTAGAGGCTTCATCTATGCTTAGTTCTTGTTGGTTCATGTCTATTTATCATTAAAGAACTCATTTCTGCCTTTGACTTGTGCTTGCAAGTTATAAAAGTCAAAATCTCATTTCAAGACCCCTAGCAGTCCACTGTTGAAGCTTTTGACAGCTAAAAGCTTATTTTGTGTTTTAAATTTATAAATCTTGCTTGATTTAGTTTCCGTTCATCATATTTCATCACTTTCAGTCCTAAAATCAAGATCAAAGTTCCCATAAGTCAACTTTTAGTTTTTATAAAAAAGTCAAAAATCTCAAAAGGTCATTTTTGAATAAACTTGGTATTTTCACTGTGGGTTTATTAATGAGTTTTAGCTTATAATCTTTTGGGTAATCAAAGTTTGGTTGGTGTAGAAAAATATAAAAATATTAGTTCTTGGTCTTTCAGCTTTTAGAGTGCTTTTTAGACAGCTTTTTGGTGGCACCTGTTCTGTGAACCTGTCCTGTGCACAGGTTTTGTGCAGAAATGGCAGAGCCTGCACAGGCTCCATTTGAGCCCCTCTTGGTCTGATTTTTGGTCTAAACACTCTTGGCCAGGTCTTCTTGAGTTTCCAATAAGTGTTTTCCTTTTTCTAGCTTAATTGGTTGCTTATTTGGTGGTTGCAAGTGAGCACCCCTTTTACTGTTTTGTGCTTATTATCTCTAATCATCAAGTCATTGCACTTTGTAATCCAGAGGTCATAAGCAGTTAAATCTTGTTGCATTTCAGTCCTTTTAGCTTATTATTGCTTCCCTATCAGTTTGGTACCTTTTGGTGTAGTTTTAGCTTATCAAAGTGCTTATTATTAAGCACTTTCCAAAGCAGCTTCTGTTTCTGCCACACAAGCCCATCTTTTTCTAATTTTCCTAGCTTCATATTAATGTTTTAAACTTTTCCTGAAATTTTCAGATTTTTCTTAGGTGTCTAGCTATTTTTCTTTATTTAAATTAGTTTTTAATCCTTTTTAAATAGCTTTTAATACAAATAATTAGAAAAAGGTTCTAAAAAATAAGTTTTCATTTTTCTTAAGTCTAGATAAATATAAAAAGCCTAAAAAGTATTTTTCCATATTTTTCTCTTTTTATTTGGTATTTTTAATAATTTTAATTAGTTTAAATTAGTTTTTAATTAATAATAAATATATAAAAAGTAAAAAAAAATATATTTTCTGTTTTAAAATTAGTTTTATAGTATTTTAGATTTTTCAAAGTCATAACTTTATTTTTCTAGTCTTATTTCATATTTTCTTTTATTTTAGTCTATTATTAAATAGTTTAAATTAGTTTTTAATTAATGATAATTAAATAAATAGTTATAAAAAATAATTTTCCTTTTCTATAAATTTTCTTATATCATTAGGTTTGTAAAAATGTATTTTTCATATTTTTAGGGTCTATATTGCATAAGTTTTACTTTTTATTTTGCACGTTTACGTTATTTTTATTTAAACGTAAGTTTTTTCGTTTTAGGTTTTAAACGTTCATCACTTTAAAAATAGTGATAGCGTTTATTTAATATTTTTTATCTTTTTAATTTTCTTAATTTGCATTTAAGTCACTTTTATTTTATAACCTTTTTCAGTAGTGTAATTATTCAATCCTAATCCTTTCTGATCGCTATCATTAGTGGTCATTCTACCGTCTGAATCAGTGTTTGCACACCATTGAGTCTCCGTGGGACATAACGACCCGGGAATCCCCTGTATTCTCTGATCTTAATTGTATCTGTGCCTGAGCAGTTTTGAGTCTTTTAGACTTGACTGTTCGGAGCGCATCAGTATTCTCTTTCAAATAAAAAAGGTATTTTTGATTGAAAATTGATATTTCTCATAAAACCTTCGTCGTATTGTAAAACTCTTTCTTCTAAGCAATACGCGATTGTTTTCAAATCAATTTTTCATCAATCAGTGAATCTCAATTCGCTGGTTCACTCACTCCGTGTTGTCTTCTTTGAGACGTTCCGGTTTGAGAATGGCTAGAGCAGCTGCGAAACCCTATCAAGGAGATTCTTCGGAATCATACCTGATCACAGGCAGTACTTGTACTGATCAACGGGGAACCGTGGGCCGTGTACCTCAATTCAACGAAAGTGATCAAAGACACTTTCGTGTGTTTTATTGCTAACTGTTGTTTGCAGGTACATTTGGACGGTTGCAGCTGATCAGAATTGAGGAGTCAATCCAAAGCCGCATGCTCACAGAATCCACACTTAATTGAAGAAATCATGACTGGTGCATATCTACATAACCTGGTTATGATATTTTTATACTATGCTTCTGCTATGCTGCTGCAAATATCATGAACCAGTAAAGCTTCCGCTACTCTGATGGAAAGTAGTCATGATCCTGAAAGTGTGAGCATGTCGGTCCAAAAGTCACAACATCACATAAAGGCAACACAACAAAGGTGATCCAGAGATTTACCGTGGTTGATGATCTCAAAGAAAGCTCGAAGATCATCAAGATGTGGATCAGTTCAAAGACCTCCACTGAAAGTACAAAACATTCGGACTTTGAAGTTGCACTACTTAAGCTCAAAGATTGCAGAAGTGAAGAATTAAAAAGTCTACGAGCTCAAGACTAAAGATAAAATAGAATGCTAGGATTCGAAATGTAAAACATGGGGTGACCTCCCTTAGGGGGAGATTGTTAGGAATTAGAAAATTCCATAGTGAAGAGTCGGTCACCCCAAATATTATCTAGCATAAGTTAGCTCGTAGACATATCTTTAGTTACATTATTTGTTAGTTTATTAGTTAGTTATTAGCGTAGTTTAGTTTAGTGCAACACCGTGGAGGAAGGACGGGTCTTTACCTACTGTATGCCTGATCCACAGTCCGATAGGAGGACGTAGTATTTGTAACTATAAATACCCCTTCCATCCTTGGAAGGGGTGTGGCTTATTTGAATCTAACCTTTCATTTTATAAAGAAACTCTCTTTTAAGAAACCTCCTCTCTACTCTCTTCATCTCTCTAATGGCTTTCTTATTTAATCATTGTCCTAGACCACCCGAATCATCAAACAACATAATATTCACGATCCTACATGAAGACAACGGTGGTGTGTGTTAGAAAAGGAAAAAGGGTAGGTATTGCAATAAAAAGGAAAAAGGGAACGGGTATGTATTGCAATAAAAAGGAAAGTAAAAGGAGTAAGAAAGAGCAATTGAAAAGGTTTACAACTTTACAAAATTAATTATTGCCCACTTGACCTAATAGTCACTTTCTGTCTGAATTTCCCACTCACCCCAAATTTGAAATTAATTTCACTATTACACACAATGGCGTTTCCATGGTTCGAACTTCTACCTGAACAACAAGAAGAGGTCATCACGAAGCTTGATGCTTTGGAGATCTGTAGGTGGAAGGCATCTAGCCAACACTTTCAGCATCTTCTGACATCACCCGAGTTCGTGACGCGTTACAATTCCAGTGAAGACAACGGTGATGTGTGTTAGAAAAGGAAAAAGGGAACGGGTAGGTATTGCAATAAAAAGGAAAGTAAAAGGAGTAAGAAAGGGCAATTTAAAAGGTTTACAACTTTACCAAATTAATTATTGCCCACTTGACCTAATAGTCATTTTGTCTGAATTTCCCACTCACCCAAAATTTGAAATTAATTTTACTATTACACACTATGGCGTTTCCATTGTTCGAACTTCTACCTGAACAACAAGAAGAAGTCATCATGAAGCTTGATGCTTTGGAGATCTGTAGGTTGAAGGCATCTAGCCAACACTTTCAGCATCTTCTGACGTCACCCGAGTTCGTGACGCTTTACATTTCCAGTGAAGACAACGGTGGTGTGTGTTAGAAAAAGAAAAAGGAAAAATGGTAGGTATTGCAATAAAAAGGAAAAAGGGAACGGGTAGGTATTGCAATAACAAGGAAAGTAAAAGGAGTAAGAAAGGGCAATTGAAAAAGTTTACAACTTTACCAAATTAATTATTGCCCACTTGACCTAATAGTCACTTTCGGTCTGAATTTCCCACTCACCCCAAATTTGAAATTAATTTCACTATTACACACTATTGCGTTTCCATTGTTCGAACTTCTACCTGAACAACAAGAAGAGTTCATCACGAAGCTTGATGCTTTGGAGATCTGTAGGTTGAAGGCATCTAGCCAACACTTTCAGCATCTTCTGACGTCACCCGAGTTCGTGACGCGTTACAATTCCAGTAAATACAACGGTGGTGTGTGTTAGAAAAGGAAAAAGGAAAAAGGGTGGGTATTGCAATAAAAAGGAAAAAGGGAACGGGTAGATATTGCAATAAAAAGGAAAGTAAAATGAGTAAGAAAGGGCAATTGAAAAGGTTTACAACTTTACCAAATTAAGTATTGCCCATTTGACCTAATAGTCACTTTCTGTCTGAATTTCCCACTCACCCCGAATTTGAAATTAATTTCACTATTAGACACTATGGCGTTTCCATTGTTCGAACTTCTACCTGAACAACAAGAAGAGGTCATCACGAAGCTTGATGCTTTGGAGATCTGTAGGTTGAAGGCATCTAGCCAACACTTTCAGCATCTTCTGACGTCAACCGAGTTCGTGACGCGTTACAATTCCAGTGAAGACAATGGTGGTGTGTGTTAGAAAAAGAAAAAGGAAAAATGGTAGGTATTGCAATAAAAAGGAAAAAGGGAACGGGTAGGTATTGCAATAAAAAGGAAAGTAAAAAGAGTAAGAAAGGGCAATTAAATAGGTTTACAACTTTACCAAATTAATTATTGCCCACTAGACCTAATAGTCACTTTCTGTCTGAATTTCCCACTCACGCCAAATTTGAAATTAATTTCATTATTACACACTATGGCGTTTCCATTGTTCGAACTTCTATCTGAACAACAAGAAGAGGTCATCACGAAGCTTGATGCTTTGGAGATCTGTAGGTTGAAGGCATCTAGCTAACACTTTCAGCATTTTCTGACGTCACCCAAGTTCGTGACTCGTTACAATTCCAGTGAAGACAACGGTGGTGTGTGTTAGAAAAGGAAAAAGGAAAAAGTGTAGGTATTTCAATAAAAAGGAAAAAGGGAACGGGTAGATATTGCAATAAAAAGGAAAGTAAAAGGAGTAAGAAAGGGCAATTGAAAAGGTTTACAACTTTACCAAATTAATTATTGCCCACTTGATTTAATAGTCACTTTCTCTCTGAATTTCCCACTCACCCCGAATTTGAAACTAATTTCACTATTAGACACTATGGCATTTCCATTATTCGATGTTCTGCCTGAACAACAAGAAGAGGTCATCACGAAGCTTGATGCTTTGGAGATCTGTAGGTTGAAGGCATCTAGCCAACACTTTCAACATCTTCTGACGTCACCCGAGTTCGTGACGCATTACAATTCCCGTGAAGACAACGGTGGTGTGTGTTAGAAAAGGAAAAAGGAAAAAGGGTGGGTATTGCAATAAAAAGGAAAAAGGTAACGGGTAGATATTGCAATAAAAAGGAAAGTAAAATGAGTAAGAAAGGGCAATTGAAAAGGTTTACAACTTTACCAAATTAATTATTGCCCATTTGACCTAATAGTCACTTTCTGTCTGAATTTCCCACTCACCCCGAATTTGAAATTAATTTCACTATTAGACACTATGGCGTTTCCATTGTTCGAACTTCTACCTGAACAACAAGAAGAGGTCATCACGAAGCTCGATGATTTGGAGATATGTAGGTTGAAGGCATCTAGCCAACACTTTCAGCATCTTCTGACGTCAACCGAGTTCGTGACGCGTTACAATTCCAGTGAAGACAACGGTGGTGTGTGTTAGAAAAAGAAAAAGGAAAAATGGTAGGTATTGCAATAAAAAGGAAAAAGGGAACGGGTAGGTATTGCAATAAAAAGGAAAGTAAAAAGAGTAAGAAAGGGCAATTAAATAGGTTTACAACTTTACCAAATTAATTATTGCCTACTTGACCTAATAGTCACTTTCTGTCTGAATTTCCCACTCACCTCAAATTTGAAATTAATTTCACTATTACACACTATGGCGTTTCCATTGTTCGAACTTCTATCTGAACAACAAGAAGAGGTCATCACGAAGCTTTATGCTTTGGAGATCTGTAGGTTGAAGGCATCTAGCCAACACTTTCAGCATCTTCTGACGTCACCCAAGTTCGTGACTCGTTACAATTCCAGTGAAGACAACGGTGGTGTGTGTTAGAAAAGGAAAAAGGAAAAAGGGTAGGTATTTCAATAAAAAGGAAAAAGGGAATGGGTAGATATTGCAATAAAAAGGAAAGTAAAAAGAGTAAGAAAGGGCAGTTGAAAAGGTTCACAACTTTACCAAATTAATTATTGCCCACTTGACTTAATAGTCACTTTCTGTCTTAATTCCCCCCTCACCCCGAATATGAAATTAATTTCTGATGAGTGTCTAAATACTCATCATTTTTGTACCAATTAAACTGCAAAAACATCTGAAAACACTCAGAAATACATCAAAATGATAAAAATATCACAAATAAGTGTTTTATGTGTTTTAAATGCAAAAATATCAAAATCTGGTGAAAAACGTATCAAGTTTGCATAATTGGCAGTTTTAGTCCCCCAAGTTTCAAAAGTTGTCAAAAACAGTCCCTGGTAAATCTAAATAAAGAAAAATATCATTTTAAGTCCCTAGGGATTCCTAAGTTGTAAAAATTGGTCCTTGAGATTTAAATTGCAAATTTACAACTTAAGTCCCTGAACTTTGAAATTTGGCAAAAATGGTCCTTTGAGAATTTGAAAATGTCAAAAATGGTACTTGTACTATTAAAGTTTGTCAATTTCAGTCCTTGTGTTAACTTTGAGAAAATGGCAGGAATGGCCCCTCAAGATTGGAGTAATTGCAGTTTTGGTCCTTGTCATATTTACCTAAGCCAACTTGTCAAAACTGTTTTGAACCCTGCCTTTATACCATTTTGGACCCCCCTGTCATTAGCCTTTTTGAACCCCCAGGTCAAACAAAGTCAAACCTCCACCTTTCCCACCTTCCTGTACACCTGTCTTCCTCAGCTTGACTGCCTCTGCAACAGGCCCTCTCCCATCACCTTTCTCCTCCCCTCATCATCACCATTACCCACTTTTTCCACCACATTAAATGCCACCCCCCCCCCTAGTTGATAAAACACAGACCTATAAGTCAAATTCAGGCTTTCCCGCCAAAATGATAAAACAACTGTTATCACTCAAAACTCACCCATTGGTCAAGCAAAGAGGTGGGATACTCTCAGAAGGACACGTGGAGGCTAATTGGTGCATAAATGAGGCAGAAGAGGCAAGAGAAGTTAGTTAGTTAGCTTTTTAAAATTAATGTATGTCGTTTTTTCTTAAAGTATCTTAATTAGCTTTCAAATTTGTAATTTCAAGCTTTCTTGTATTGAACTTAAGTAATTTGATCATTATAATCTGTTTTTGAGCTTCGAATCAAAGTTTAATTTATATTTCAAAATTTCAGTCTACTGTTGCAAATTTTAACTTCAAGTTCTTGAATTTAAGCTTCCAATAGCTTATGTTTAAGTTTAGACAAGCTTAGTCAAGCTTTTTATAGCTTGTGTTAAGTTTATATATGAGTTTCAAGCAATTCTCATGCATGGTCAACAAAAGTCAACTGAGGTGCTAAATTGGAAAATGGTGATCTTGGGTTGTTGCAGAGCAGTGTTTGGGTTGGTTTTGGATTAGTATAGTGTAGTAATGGTTCTGGTTTAAACTGCAACAATAGCTTGGGTACTTGTAAGTTTATTCCTCATTTTCATTTTTTAGTCAGTTTGCAACTTGTGTTCATATTTGAATTTGTGGTCATCAAACAGTTTAAACATGCCTGATTAATGATAATTAGGATATTAGATTTATTTTAATCAGTGGAATAAGTTAAATCAGTATTTGGCTTAGATTAAAAGTTCATATCAGTGTCCAAAGGACTGTTTGGATCAGCAAGGTTGTTTAAGCTCAAGTTCTTGTTTTTGCTTAATAACTGTCTCCTTAGTCTTAATATTGTCAACTTGATTCATATCTGTCTTCATATTGACTCTACATAGGCTAAAAGTCAAAATCATGGTCTAACTGTTTTGATTTCAAAACTGTTGGAATTTTCAATAATCAATAGCTTGTTTTGTGTTAGTAAATCATAGAGGTATTCTACAGTAGTCTCATTTCATTCTATAACATCAAAATCAGTCCTTAAAGTGAGCTTAATTCTCACCAAAGTCAACATCTCATCTTTACTTCAAAAGTCAAAACTTGGAAAAAGCCATTTTGAGCTCAGCTAGGATGAATTTTCATGAACTGATTTTTAGGCCAAACTAAGTAAAATTGTGGGTGTATAAACTTCAGCTGGTCTAAATTCTTATTACCATTTTTATAGATTTTTATCAAATTTTTAAAAGCTCCAAAAAAGCTTGTGAATCTGATCTTAGTTGCCCTGTGCAACTGAGTCAGTTTAAACTGACTCTGCATAGGTTTTGTGCAGCCTCTCAGCAAGCTTATCAGAGCTTCCCAAGGTCTGATATTTGGTTTGTAAGGTCCCAACCAGGTCTTGTTTAGGTTCTAATCTTTTGTTTTAAGTTTTAGCTTATTTGGTAGTCTGTGCTTAAGCTCAAAAGTGGTGGGTCAAACCTGTTTTCATCACTTATTTCAAATCACCAAATCTTGGCAAATGATGATTTAGAGGTTAAAATCAGTTAATATTAGTTGCATTTAAGCACTTATAGTATATTAGAGGTTCTGTAACAGTTTGGTGCCCATTTGGTGCTCTTTGGCTTATCCAAGTGCTTATTTTTAAGCACTTACAACTGCAGTTTCATAATCTACCAAACAAGCCACTGTTTTTCTATTTTTCTTAGATTCTATATATTAATTAGACTTTTCCTGAATTTTTCACATTTTTCTAGGTCAGTTTGCTATTTTTCTTAATTGAAAACAGTTTTTAGGTAATTTTAATTAGCTTTTAATACAATTAAATCAGAAAAAGTTCAAAAAAATAATTTTTCATTTTTCTTAGGTTAAGATAAATATAAAAAGTAAAAAAATCATTTTTCCAGATTTTTCATAGTTTAATTTGTAATTTTTAGTAATTTAATTAGTTTTTAATAGTTTAAAATTCATAAAAAATAGAAAAATAATCAGAAAAATATAAAAATAGTTTTGAAAATTCTCTTTTGTTATTTTAGATTTTTCCAAATCATAATTTTATTTTTCTAGCTTTATTTCCTATTTTCTTGTATTTTAGGTTATTATTAAATAGTTAAAATTAGTTTTTAATTAATAATAATTAGATAAATAGTTATAAAAATAATTTTCTTTTTCTTAAAATTTTATTTTATCATTAGGATTGTAAAAATATCATTTTCATATTTTTAGGATTAATATTGCTTCAGTTCACATTTTCTTGTATACGTCGCGTAGTTTTTAAATTAAGTTTTATAAAAACATAAAATCAAAAACATCAGTTTAAAAATAGTGATAGCGTTTATTTAATAATTTTTATCTTTTTAATTTCCTTTAATTTGCATTTAAGCCCCTGTAATTTATAAAATAACTCAAAATCCTTACTGATCACTATCCTTAGTGGTTATTCGACATCTGATTGTGTTAAACACCAGTCATCCTCCGTGGGACTTAACGACCCGGGAATCCACTGTATTCTCCTGATCTAAATTGCATTTGGTGTGTGAGCTGTTTTAAGTTCCTTACGGTTAGCCATTCACAAGTGGCTAGCTCGCGTGAGAAAACTTGACGGTTTTGCACCAATCAATTTCACTATTAGACACTATGGCCTTTCCATTGTTCGAAGTTCTGCCTGAACAACAAGAAGAGACATCACGAAGCTTGATGCTTTGGAGATCTGTAGGTTGATGGCATCTAACGAACACTTTCAGCATCTTCTGACGTCACCCGAGTTCGTGACGCGTTACAATTCCAGTGAAGACAATGGTGGTGTGTGTTAGAAAAAGAAAAAGGAAAAAGGGTAGGTATTTCAATAAAAAGGAAAAAGGAAACGGGTAGGTATTGCAATAAAAAAGGAAAGTAAAAGGAGTAAGAAAGGGCAATTGAAAAGGTTTACAACTTTACCAAATTAATTATTTCCCATTTGACCTAATGGAAACTTTCTGTCTGAATTTCCCACTCACCCCAAATTTGAAATTAATTTCACTATTACACACTATGGCGTTTCCATTGTTCGAACTTCTACCTGAACAACAAGAAGAGCTCATCACGAAGCTTGATGCTTTGAAGATCTGTAGGTTGAAGGCATCTAGCCAACACTGTCAGCATCTTCTGACGTCACCCGAGTTCGTGATGCGTTACAATTCCAGTGAAGACAACGATGGTTTGTGTTAGAAAAGGAAAAAGGAAAAAGGGTAGGTATTGCAATAAAAAGGAAAAAGGGAACGGGTAGATATTGCAATAAAAAGGAAAGAAAAAGGAATAAGAAAGGGCAATTGAAAAGGTTTACAACTTTACCAAATTAATTATTGCCCACTTGACCTAATAGTCACTTTCTGTCTGAATTTCCCGCTCACCCCGAATTTGAAATTAATTTCACTATTAGACACTATGGCGTTTCCATTGGTCGAACTTCTACCTGAACAACAAGAAGAGGTCATCACGAAACTTGATGCTTTGGAGATCTGTAGGTTGAAGGCATCTAGCCAACACTTTTAGCATCTTCTGACGTCACCCGAGTTCGTGATGCGTTACAATTCCAGAGAAGACAACGATGGTGTGTGTTAGAAAAGGAAAAAGGAAAAAGGGTAGGTATTGCAATAAAAAAGAAAAACGGAACGGGTAGGTATTGGAATAAAAAGGAAAGTAAAAGGAGTAAGAAAGGGCAATTGAAAAGGTTTACAACTTTACCAAATTAATTATTGCCCACTTGACCTAATAGTCACTTTCTGTCTGAATTTCCCACTCACCCCAAATTTGAAATTAATTTCACTATTAGACACTATGGCGTTTCCATTGTTCGACGTTCTGCCTGAACAACAAGAAGAGGTCATCACGAAGCTTGATGCTTTGGAGATCTGTAGGTTGAAGGCATTTAGCCAACACTTTCAGCATCTTCTGACGTGACCCTAGTTCGTGACGCGTTACAATTCCAGTGAAGACAACGGTGGTGTGTGTTAGAAAAAGAAAAAGGAAAAAGGGTAGGTATTTCAATAAAAAGGAAAAAGAGAACGGGTAGGTATTGCAATAAAAAGGAAAGTAAAAGGAGTAAAAAAGGGCAATTGAAAAGGTTCCAAATTAATTATTGCCCACTTGACCTAATAGTCACTTTCTGTCTGAATTTCCCACTCACCCCGAATTTGAAATTAATTTCACTATTAGACACTATGGCGTTTCCATTGTTCGAACTTCTGCCTGAACAACAAGAAAAGGTCATCACGAAGTTTGATGCTTTGGAGATCTGTAGGTTGAAGGCATCTGGCCAACACTTTCAGCATCTTCTGACGTCACCCGAGTTCGTGACGCGTTACAATTCCAGTGAAGACAATGGTGGCGTGTGTTAGAAAAAGAAAAAGGAAAAAGGGTAGGTATTTCAATAAAAAGGAAAAATGGAATGGGTAGGTATTGCAATAAAAAGGAAAGTAAAAGGAGTAAGAAAGGGCAATTGAAAAGGTTTATAACTTTACCAAATTAATTATTGCCCACTTGACCTAATAGTCACTTTCTGTCTGAATTTGCCACTCACCCCGAATTTGAAATTAATTTCACTATTAGACACTATCGCGTTTCCATTGTTCGAACTTCTACCTGAACAACAAGAAGAGGTCATCATGAAGCTTGATGCTTTGGAGATCTGTAGGTTGAAGGCATCTAGCCAACACTTTCAGCATCTTCTAACGTAACCCGAGTTCGTGACGCGTTACAATTCCAGTGAAGACAATGATGGTGTGTGTTAGAAAAGGAAAAAGGAAAAAGGGTAGGTATTGCAATAAAATGGAAAAAGGGAACGGGTAGATATTGCAATAAAAAGGAAAGTAAAAGGAGTAAGAAAGGGCAATTGAAAAGGTTTACAACTTTAACAAATTAATTATTGCCCACTTGACCTAATAGTCACTTTCTGTCTGAATTTCCCACTCACCCCGAATTTGAAATTAATTTCACTATTAGACACTATGGCGTTTCCATTGTTCGAACTTCTACCTGAACAACAAGAAGAGGTTATCACGAAGCTTGATGCATTGGAGATCTGTAGGTTGAAGGCATCTAGCCAACACTTTCAGCATCTTCTAACGTAACCCGAGTTCGTGACGCGTTACAATTCCAGTGAAGACAATGATAGTGTGTGTTAGAAAAGGAAAAAGGAAAAAGGGTAGGTATTGCAATAAAAAGGAAAAAGGGAACGGGTAGGTATTGCAATAAAAAGGAAAGTAAAGGGAGTAAGAAAGGGCAATTGAAAAGGTTTAAAAGTTTACCAAATTAATTATTGCCCACTTGACCTAATAGTCACATTCTGTCTGAATTTCCCACTCACCACAAATTTGAAATTAATTTCACTATTACACACTATGACTTTTCCATTGTTCGAACTTCAACCTAAACAACAAGATGAGTTCATCACGAAGCTTGATGCTTTGGAGATCTGTAAGTTGAAGGCATCTAGCCAACACTTTCAGCTTCTTCTGACGTCACCCGAGTTCGTGACGCGTTACAATTCCAGTGAAGACAACGGTGTTGTGTGTTAGAAAAGCAAAAAGGAAAAAGGGAACGGGTAGGTATTGCAATAAAAAGGAAAGTAAAAGGAGTAAGAAAGGGAAATTGAAAAGGTTTACAACTTTACCAAATTAATTATTGCCCACTTGACCTAATAGTCACTTTCTGTCTGAATTTCCCACTCACCCCAAATTTGAAATTAATTTCACTATTACACACTATGGCGTTTCCATTGTTCGAACTTCTACTTGAACAACAAGAAGAGGTCATCACGAAGCTTGATGCTTTGGAGATCTGTAGGTTGAAGGCATCTAGCCAACACTTTCAGCATTTTCTGACGTCACCCGAGTTCGTGACGCGTTACAATTCCAGTGAAGACAACGATGGTGTGTGTTTGAAAAGGAAAAAGGAAAAAGGGTGGGTATTGCAATAAAAAGGAAAAATGGAACGGGTAGATATTTCAATAAAAAGGAAAGTAAAAGGAGTAAGAAAGGGCAATTGAAAAGGTTTATAACTTTACCAAATTAATTATGGCCCACTTGACCTAATAGTCACTTTCTGTCTGAATTTCCCACTCACCCCGAATTTGAAATTAATTTCACTATTACACACTATGGCATTTCCATTGTTCGAACTTCTACCTGAACAACAAGAAGAGGTTATCACGAAGCTTGATGCTTTGAAGATCTGTAGGTTGAAGGCATCTAGCCAACACTTTCAGCATCTTCTGACGTCACCCGAGTTCGTGAAGTGTTACAATTCTAGTGAAGACAATGGTGGTGTGTGTTAGAAAAAGAAAAAGGCAAAAGGGTAGGTATTTCAAAAAAAAGGAAAAAGGGAACGGGTAGGTATTGCAATAAAAAGGAAAGTAAAAGGAGTAAGAAACGGCAATTGAAAAGGTTTACAACTTTACCAAATTAATTATTGCCCACTTGACCTAATAGTCACTTTCTGTCTGAATTTCCCACTCACCCCAAATTTGAAATTAATTTGATTATTACAAACTATGGCGTTTCCATTGTTCGAACTTCTACCTGCACAACAATAAGAGGTCATCATGAAGCTTGATGCTTTGGAGATCTGTAGGTTGAAGGCATCTAGCCAACACTGTCAGCATCTTTTGACGTCACCCGAGTTCGTGATGCGTCACAATTCCAGTGAAGAAAACGGTGGTGTGTGTTAGAAAAGGAAAAGGGAAAAAGGGTAGGTATTGCAATAAAAAGGAAAAAGGGAACGGGTAGATATTGCAATAAAAAGGAAAGTAAATGGAGTAAGAAAGGGCAATTGAAAAGGTCTACAACTTTACCAAATTAATTATTGCCCACTTGACCTAATAGTCACTTTCTGTCTGAATTTCCCACTCACCCCGAATTTGAAATTAATTTCATTATTAGACAATACGGCGTTTCCATTGTTCGAACTTCTACCTGAACAACAAGAGGAGGTCATCACGAAGCTTGATGCTTTGGAGATCTGTAGGTTGAAGGCATCTAGCCAACACTGTCAGCATCTTCTGACGTCACCAGATTTCGTGACGCGTTACAATTCCAGTGAATACAACGATGGTGTGTGTTAGAAAAGGAAAAAGGGTAGGTATTGCAATAAAAAGGAAAAAGGGAACGGGTAGGTGTTGCAATAAAAAGGAAAGTAAAAGGAGTAAGTAAGGGCAATTGAAAAGGTTTACAACTTTACCAAATTAATTATTGCCCACTTGACCTAATAGTCACCTTCTGTCTAAATTTCCCACTCACCCCAAATTTGAAATTAATTTCACTATTACACACTATGGCATTTCCATTGTTCGAACTTCTACCTGAAAAACAAGAAGAGGTCATCACGAAGCTTGATGCTTTGGAGATCTGTAGGTTGAAGGCATCTAGCCAACACTTTCAGCATCTTCTGACGTCACCCGAGTTCGTGACGCGTTACAATTCTAGTGAAGACAATGGTGGTGTGTGTTAGAAAAGGAAAAAGGAAAAAGGGAACGGGTAGGTATTGCAATAAAAAGGAAAGTAAAAGGAGTAAGAAAAGGCAATTGAAAAGGTTTACAACTTTACCAAATTAATTATTGCCCACTTGACTTAATAGTCACTTTCTGTCTGAATTTCCCACTCACCCCGAATTTGAAATTAATTTCACTATTAGACACTATGGCGTTTCCATTTTTCGAAGTTATGCCTGAACAACAAGAAGGGGTCATCACGAAGCTTGATGCTTTGGAGATCTGTAGGTTGAAGGCATCTAGCCAACACTTTCAGCATCTTCTGACGTCACCCGAGTTCGTGACGTGTTACAATTCCAGTGAAGACAATGGTGGTGTGTGTTAGAAAAAGAAAAAGGAAAAAGGGTAGGTATTTCAATAAAAAGGAAAAAGGGAACGGGTAGGTATTGCAATAAAAAGGAAAGTAAAAGGAGTAAGAAAGGGCAATTGAAAAGGTTTACAACTTTACCAAATTAATTATTGCCCACTTGACTTAATAGTCACTTTCTGTCTGAATTTCCCACTCACCCCGAATTTGAAATTAATTTCACTATTAGACACTATGGCGTTTCCATTTTTCGAAGTTATGCCTGAACAACAAGAAGGGGTCATCACGAAGCTTGATGCTTTGGAGATCTGTAGGTTGAAGGCATCTAGCCAACACTTTCAGCATCTTCTGACGTCACCCGAGTTCGTGACGTGTTACAATTCCAGTGAAGACAATGGTGGTGTGTGTTAGAAAAAGAAAAAGGAAAAAGGGTAGGTATTTCAATAAAAAGGAAAAAGGGAACGGGTAGGTATTGCAATAAAAAGGAAAGTAAAAGGAGTAAGAAAGGGCAATTGAAAAGGTTTACAACTTTACCAAATTAATTATTGCCCACTTGACCTAATAGTCACTTTCTGTCTGAATTTCCCACTCACCCCAAATTTGAAATTAATTTCACTATTACACACTATGGCGTTTCCATTGTTCGAACTTCTACCTGAACAACAAGAAGAGGTCGTCACGAAGCTTGATGCTTTGGAGATCTGTAGGTTGAAGGCATATAGCCAATACTTTTAGCATCTTCTGACGTCACCCGAGTTCGTGACGCGTTACAATTCCAGTGAAGACAACGGTGGTGTGTGTTAGAAAAGGAAAAAGGAAAAAGGGTAGGTATTGCAATAAAAAGGAAAAAGGGAACGAGTAGGTGTTGCAATAAAAAGGAAAGTAAAAGGAGTAAGAAAGGGCAATTGAAAAGGTTTACAACTTTACCAAATTAATTATTGCCCACTTGACCTAATAGTCACATTCTGTCTGAATTTCCCACTCACCCCAAATTTGAAATTAATTTCACTATTACACATTATGGCATTTCCATTGTTCGAACTTCTACCTAAAAAACAAGAAGAGGTCATCACGAAGCTTGATGCTTTGGAGATCTGTAGGTTGAAGGCATCTAGCCAACACTTTCAGCATCTTTCTGACGTCACCCGAGTTCGTGACGCGTTACAATTTCAGTGCAAGACAACGGTGGTGTGTGTTAGAAAAGGAAAAAGGAAAAAGGGAACGGGTAGGTATTGCAATAAAAAGGAAAGTAAAAGGAGTAAGAAAAGGCAATTGAAAAGGTTTACAACTTTACCAAATTAATTATTGCCCACTTGACTTAATAGTCACTTTCTGTCTGAATTTCCCACTCACCCCGAATTTGAAATTAATTTCACTATTAGACACTATGGCGTTTCCATTTTTCGAAGTTATGCCTGAACAACAAGAAGGGGTCATCACGAAGCTTGATGCTTTGGAGATCTGTAGGTTGAAGGCATCTAGCCACACTTTCAGCATCTTCTGACGTCACCCGAGTTCGTGACGTGTTACAATTCCAGTGAAGACAATGGTGGTGTGTGTTAGAAAAAGAAAAAGGAAAAAGGGTAGGTATTTCAATAAAAAGGAAAAAGGGAACGGGTAGGTATTGCAATAAAAAGGAAAGTAAAAGGAGTAAGAAAGGGCAATTGAAAAGGTTTACAACTTTACCAAATTTAAACCATTTCAACATTTGGAAAAGTTAACGGGAAAGAATGAGGAAAATGAAAGGAAAAATAACGT
>BPTQ01003099.1:0-29568 GCA_019973895.1 Chrysanthemum seticuspe | reverse complement strand
AAAAGATTGTGTGTGGTGGCAACAGAAGTGATCTTAACATTGCGCAGTGCTTGAGCCCACTGCATAGCCAACACTTTCAGCATCTTCCGACGTCACCCGAGTTCGTGACGCGTTACAATTCTAGTGAAGACAACGGTGGTGTGTGTTAGAAAAAGAAAAAGGAAAAAGGGTAGGTATTTCAATAAAAAGGAAAAAGGGAACGGGTAGGTATTGCAATAAAAAGGAAAGTAAAAGGAGTAAGAAAGGGCAATTGAAAAGGTTTACAACTTTACCAAATTAATTATTTCCCACTTGACCTAATAGTCACTTTCTGTCTGAATTTCCCACTCACCCCAAATTTGAAATTAATTTCACTATTACACTATGGCGTTTCCATTGTTCGAACTTCTACCTGAACAACAAGAAGAGGTCATCACGAAGCTTGATGCTTTGGAGATATGTAGGTTGAAGGCATCTAGCCAACACTTTCAACATCTTCTGAAGTCACCCTAGTTCAGTGACGCGTTACAATTCCTGTGAAGACAACGGTGGTGTGTGTTAGAAAAGGAAAAAAGGGTAGGTATTGCAATAAAAAGGAAAAAGGGAACGGGTACGTGTTGCAATAAAAAGGAAAGTAAAAAGGAGTAAGAAAGGGCAATTGAAAAGGTTTACAACTTTACCAAATTAATTATATGCCCACTTGACCTAATAGTCACTTTCTGTCTGAATTTCCCACTCACCCCAAATTTGAAATTAATTTCACTATTACACTATGGCAGTTTCCATTGTTCGAACTTCTACCTGAACAACAAGAAGAGGTCATCACGAAGCTTGATGCTTTGGAGATCTGTAGGTTGAAGGCATCTAGCCAACACTTTCAGCATCTTCTGACGTCACCCGAGTTCGTGACGCGTTACAATTCCAGTGAAGACAACGGTGGTGTGTGTTAGAAAAGGAAAAAGGAAAAAGGTAGGTATTGCAATAAAAAGGAAAAAGGAACGGGTAGGTAGTTGCAATAAAAAGGAAAGTAAAGGAGTAAGAAAGGGCAATTGAAAAGGTTTACAACTTTACCAAATTAATTATTGCCCACTTGACCTAATAGTCACTTTCTGTCTGAATTTCCCACTCACCCCAAATTTGAAATTAATTTCACTATTACACACTATGACGTTTCCATTGTTCGAACTTCAACCTGAACAACAAGAAGAGGTCATCACGAAGCTTGATGCTTTGGAGATCTGTAAGTTGAAGGCATCTAGCCAACACTTTCAGCATCTTCTGACGTCACCCGAGTTCGTGACTGCGTTACAATTCCAGTGAAGACAACGGTGGTGTGTGTTAGAAAATGGAAAAGGAAAAAGGGTAGGTATTGCAATAAAAAGGAAAAAGGGAACGGGTAGGTATTGCAATAAAAAGGAAAGTAAAAGGAGTAAGAAAGGGCAATTGAAAAGGTTTACAACTTTACCAAATTAATTATTGCCCACTTGACCTAATAGTCACTTTCTGTCTGAATTTCCCACTCACCCCGAATTTGAAATTAATTTCACTATTAGACACTATGGCGTTTCCATTGTTCGAACTTCTACCTGAACAACAAGAGAGGTCATCACGAAGCTTGATGCTTTGGAGATCTGTAGGTTGAAGGCATCTAGCCAACACTTTCAAGCATCTTCTGACGTCACCCGAGTTCGTGACGCGTTACAATTCCAGTGAAGACAACGGTGGTGTGTGTTAGAAAAAGGAAAAAGGGTAGGTATTGCAATAAAAAGGAAAAAGGGAACGGGTACGTGATTGCAATAAAAAGGAAAGTAAAAGGAGTAAGAAAGGGCAATTGAAAAGGTTTACAACTTTACCAAATTAATTATTGCCCACTTGACCTAATAGTCACTTTCTGTCTGAATTTCCCACTCACCCCAAATTTGAAATTAATTTCACTATTACACACTATGGCGTTTCCATTGTTCGAACTTCTACCTGAACAACAAGAAGAGGTCATCACGAAGCTTGATGCTTTGGAGATCTGTAGGTTGAAGGCATCTAGCCAACACTTTCAGCATCTTCTGACGTCACCCGAGTTCGTGACGCGTTACAATTCCAGTGAAGACAACGGTGGTGTGTGTTAGAAAAGGAAAAAGGAAAAAAGGTAGGTATTGCAATAAAAAGGAAAAAAGGAACGGGTAGGAGTTGCAATAAAAAGGAAAGTAAATGGAGTAAGAAAGGGCAATTGAAAAGGTTTACAACTTTACCAAATTAATTATTGCCCACTTGACCTAATAGTCACTTTCTGTCTGAATTTCCCACTCACCCCAAATTTGAAATTAATTTCACTATTACACACTATGACGTTTCCATTGTTCGAACTTCAACCTGAACAACAAGAAGAGGTCATCACGAAGCTTGATGCTTTGGAGATCTGTAAGTTGAAGGCATCTAGCCAACACTTTCAGCATCTTCTGACGTCACCCGAGTTCGTGACGCGTTACAATTCCAGTGAATGACAACGATGGTGTGTGTTAGAAAAGGAAAAAGGAAAAAGGGTAGGTATTGCAATAAAAAGGAAAAAGAGAACGGGTAGGTATTGCAATAAAAAGGAAAGTAAAAGGAGTAAGAAAGGGCAATTGAAAAGGTTTACAACTTTACCAAATTAATTATTGCCCACTTGACCTAATAGTCACTTTCTGTCTGAATTTCCCACTCACCCCAAATTTGAAATTAATTTCACTATTACACACTATGGCGTTTCCATTGTTCGAACTTCTACCTGAACAACAAGAAGAGGTCATCACGAAGCTTGATGCTTTGGAGATCTGTAGGTTGAAGGCATCTAGCCAACACTTTCAGCATCTTCTGACGTCACCCGAGTTCGTGACGCGTTACAATTCCAGTGAAGACAACGGTGGTGTGTGTTAGAAAAGGAAAAAGGGTAGGTATTGCAATAAAAAGGAAAAAGGGAACGGGTACGTGTTGCAATAAAAAGGAAAGTAAAAGGAGTAAGAAAGGGCAATTGAAAAGGTTTACAACTTTACCAAATTAATTATTGCCCACTTGACCTAATAGTCACTTTCTGTCTGAATTTCCCACTCACCCCAAATTTGAAATTAATTTCACTATTACACACTATGGCGTTTCCATTGTTCGAACTTCTACCTGAACAACAAGAAGAGGTCATCACGAAGCTTGATGCTTTGGAGATCTGTAGGTTGAAGGCATCTAGCCAACACTTTCAGCATCTTCTGACGTCACCCGAGTTCGTGACGCGTTACAATTCCAGTGAAGACAACGGTGGTGTGTGTTAGAAAAGGAAAAAGGAAAAAGGGTAGGTATTGCAATAAAAAGGAAAAAAGGAACGGGTAGGAGTTGCAATAAAAAGGAAAGTAAAAGGAGTAAGAAAGGGCAATTGAAAAGGTTTACAACTTTACCAAATTAATTATTGCCCACTTGACCTAATAGTCACTTTCTGTCTGAATTTCCCACTCACCCCAAATTTGAAATTAATTTCACTATTACACACTATGACGTTTCCATTGTTCGAACTTCTACCTGAACAACAAGAAGAGGTCATCACGAAGCTTGATGCTTTGGAGATCTGTAGGTTGAAGGCATCTAGCCAACACTTTCAGCATCTTCTGACGTCACCCGAGTTCGTGACGCGTTACAATTCCAGTGAAGACAACGGTGGTGTGTGTTAGAAAAGGAAAAAGGAAAAAGGGTAGGTATTGCAATAAAAAGGAAAAAAGGAACGGGTAGGAGTTGCAATAAAAAGGAAAGTAAAAGGAGTAAGAAAGGGCAATTGAAAAGGTTTACAACTTTACCTAAATTAATTATTGCCCACTTGACCTAATAGTCACTTTCTGTCTGAATTTCCCACTCACCCCAAATTTGAAATTAATTTCACTATTACACACTATGGCATTTCCATTGTTCGAACTTCTACCTGAAAAACAAGAAGAGGTCATCACGAAGCTTGATGCTTTGGAGATCTGTAGGTTGAAGGCATCTAGCCAACACTTTCAGCATCTTCTGACGTCACCCGAGTTCGTGATGCGTTACAATTCCAGTGAAGACAACGGTGGTGTGTGTTAGAAAAGGAAAAAGGAAAAAGGGAACGGGTAGGTATTGCAATTAAAAGGAAAGTAAAAGGAGTAAGAAAAGGCAATTGAAAAGGTTTACAACTTTACCAAATTAATTATTGCCCACTTGACTTAATAGTCACTTTCTGTCTGAATTTCCCACTCACCCCGAATTTGAAATTAATTTCACTATTAGACACTATGGCGTTTCCATTGTTCGAAGTTATGCCTGAACAACAAGAAGAGGTCATCACGAAGCTTGATGCTTTGGAGATCTGTAGGTTGAAGGCATCTAGCCAACACTTTCAGCATCTTCTGACGTCACCCGAGTTCGTGACGCGTTACAATTCCAGTGAAGACAATGGTGGTGTGTGTTAGAAAAAGAAAAAGGAAAAAGGGTAGGTATTTCAATAAAAGGAAAAAGGGAACGGGTAGGTATTGCAATAAAAAGGAAAGTAAAAGGAGTAAGAAAGGGCAATTGAAAAGGTTTACAACTTTACCAAATTAATTATTGCCCACTTGACTTAATAGTCACTTTCTGTCTGAATTTCCCACTCACCCCGAATTTGAAATTAATTTCACTATTAGACACTATGGCGTTTCCATTTTTCGAAGTTATGCCTGAACAACAAGAAGGGGTCATCACGAAGCTTGATGCTTTGGAGATCTGTAGGTTGAAGGCATATAGCCAATACTTTTAGCATCTTCTGACGTCACCCGAGTTCGTGACGCGTTACAATTCCAGTGAAGACAACGGTGGTGTGTGTTAGAAAAGGAAAAAGGAAAAAGGGTAGGTATTGCAATAAAAAGGAAAAAGGGAACGGGTAGGTGTTGCAATAAAAAGGAAAGTAAAAGGAGTAAGAAAGGGCAATTGAAAAGGTTTACAACTTTACCAAATTAATTATTGCCCACTTGACCTAATAGTCACATTCTGTCTGAATTTCCCACTCACCCCAAATTTGAAATTAATTTCACTATTACACATTATGGCATTTCCATTGTTCGAACTTCTACCTAAAAAACAAGAAGAGGTCATCACGAAGCTTGATGCTTTGGAGATCTGTAGGTTGAAGGCATCTAGCCAACACTTTCAGCATCTTTTGACATCACTCGAGTTCGTGACGCGTTACAATTCCAGTAAAGACAACGGTGGTGTGTGTTAGAAAAGGAAAAAGGAAAAAGGGAACGGGTAGGTATTGCAATAAAAAGGAAAGTAAAAGGAGTAAGAAAGGGCAATTGAAAAGGTTTACAACTTTACCAAATTAATTATTGCCCACTTAACTTAATAGTCACTTTCTGTCTGAACTTCGCACTCACCCCAAATTTGAAATTAATTTCACTATTACACACTATGGCGTTTCCATTGTTCGAACTTCTACCTGAACAACAAGAAGAGGTCATCACGAAGCTTGATGCTTTGGAGATCTGTAGGTTGAAGGCATCTAGCCAACACTTTTAGCATCTTCTGACGTCACCCGAGTTCGTGACGCGTTACAATTCCAGTGAAGACAACGCTGGTGTGTGTTAGAAAAGGAAAAAGGAAAAAGGGTAGGTATTGTAATAAAAAGGAAAAAGGGAACGGGTAGGTGTTGCAATAAAAAGGAAAGTAAAAGGAGTAAGAAAGGGCAATTGAAAAGGTTTACAACTTTACCAAATTAATTATTGCCCACTTGACCTAATAGTCACATTCTGTCTGAATTTCCCACTCACCCCAAATTTGAAATTAATTTCACTATTACACACTATGGCATTTTCATTGTTCGAACTTCTACCTGAAAAACAAGAAGAGGTCATCACGAAGCTTGATGCTTTGGAGATCTGTAAGTTGAAGGCATCTAGCCAATACTTTCAGCATCTTCTGACGTCACCCGAGTTCGTGACGCGTTACAATTCCAGTGATGACAACGATGGTGTGTGTTTGAAAAGGAAAAAAGGAAAAAGGGTAGGTATTGCAATAAAAAGGAAAAAGAGAACGGGTAGGAATTGCAATAAAAAGGAAAGTAAAAGGAGTAAGAAAGGGCAATTGAAAAGGTTTACAACTTTACCAAATTAATTATTGCCCACTTGACCTAATAGTCACTTTCTGTCTGAATTTCCCACTCACCCCAAATTTGAAATTAATTTCACTATTACATACTATGACGTTTCCATTGTTCGAACTTCAACCTGAACAACAAGAAGAGGTCATCACGAAGCTTGATGCTTTGGAGATCTGTAGGTTGAAGGCATCTAGCCAACACTTTCAGCATCTTCTGACGTCACCCGAGTTCGTGACGCGTTACAATTCCAGTGAAGACAACGGTGGTGTGTGTTAGAAAAGGAAAAGGAAAAGGTAGGTATTGCAATAAAAGGAAGGAACGGGTAGGTATTGCAATAAAAAGGAAAGTAAAAGGAGTAAGAAAGGGCAATTGAAAAGGTTTACAACTTTACCAAATTAATTATTGCCCACTTGACCTAATAGTCACTTTCTGTCTGAATTTCCCACTCACCCCAAATTTGATATTAATTTCACTATTACACACTATGGCGTTTCCATTGTTCGAACTTCTACCTGAACAACAAGAAGAGGTCGTCACGAAGCTTGATGCTTTGGAGATCTGTAGGTTGAAGGCATCTAGCCAATACTTTCAGCATCTTCTGACGTCACCCGAGTTCGTGACGCGTTACAATTCCAGTGAAGACAACGGTGGTGTGTGTTAGAAAAGGAAAAAGGAAAAAGGGAACGGGTAGGTATTGCAATAAAAAGGAAAGTAAAAGGAGTAAGAAAGGGCAATTGAAAAGGTTTACAACTTTACCAAATTAATTATTGCCCACTTAACTTAATAGTCACTTTCTGTCTGAACTTCGCACTCACCCCAAATTTGAAATTAATTTCACTATTACACACTATGGCGTTTCCATTGTTCGAACTTCTACCTGAACAACAAGAAGAGGTCATCACGAAGCTTGATGCTTTGGAGATCTGTAGGTTGAAGGCATCTAGCCAACACTTTTAGCATCTTCTGACGTCACCCGAGTTCGTGACGCGTTACAATTCCAGTGAAGACAACGCTGGTGTGTGTTAGAAAAGGAAAAAGGAAAAAGGGTAGGTATTGTAATAAAAAGGAAAAAGGGAACGGGTAGGTGTTGCAATAAAAAGGAAAGTAAAAGGAGTAAGAAAGGGCAATTGAAAAGGTTTACAACTTTACCAAATTAATTATTGCCCACTTGACCTAATAGTCACATTCTGTCTGAATTTCCCACTCACCCCAAATTTGAAATTAATTTCACTATTACACACTATGGCATTTCATTGTTCGAACTTCTACCTGAAAAACAAGAAGAGGTCATCACGAAGCTTGATGCTTTGGAGATCTGTAAGTTGAAGGCATCTAGCCAATACTTTCAGCATCTTCTGACGTCACCCGAGTTCGTGACGCGTTACAATTCCAGTGATGACAACGATGGTGTGTGTTTGAAAAGGAAAAAGGAAAAAGGGTAGGTATTGCAATAAAAAGGAAAAAGAGAACGGCTAGGAATTGCAATAAAAAGGAAAGTAAAAGGAGTAAGAAAGGGCAATTGAAAAGGTTTACAACTTTACCAAATTAATTATTGCCCACTTGACCTAATAGTCACTTTCTGTCTGAATTTCCCACTCACCCTAAATTTGAAATTAATTTCACTATTACATACTATGATGTTTCCATTGTTCGAACTTCAACCTGAACAACAAGAAGAGGTCATCACGAAGCTTGATGCTTTGGAGATCTGTAGGTTGAAGGCATCTAGACAACACTTTCAGCATTTTCTGACGTCACCCGAGTTCGTAACGCGTTACAATTTCAGTCAAGACAACGGTGGTGTGTGTTAGAAAAGGAAAAAGGAAAAAGGGAACGGGTAGGTATTGCAATAAAAAGGAAAGTAAAAGGAGTAAGAAAGGGAAATTGAAAAGGTTTACAACTTTACCAAATTAATTATTGCCCACTTGACTTAATAGTCACTTTCTGTCTGAATTTCCCACTCACCCCGAATTTGAAATTAATTTCACTATTAGACACTATGGCGTTTCCATTGTTCGAAGTTCTGCCTGAACAACAAGAAGAGGTCATCACGAAGCTTGATGCTTTGGAGATCTGTAGGTTGAAGGAATCTAGCCAACACTTTCAGCGTCTTCTGACGTCACCCGAGTTCGTGACGCGTTACAATTCCAGTGAAGACAACGGTGGTGTGTGTTAGAAAAAGAAAAAGGAAAAAGGGTAGGTATTTCAATAAAAAGGAAAAAGGGAACGGGTAGGTATTGCAATAAAAAGGAAAGTAAAAGGGGTAAGAAAGGGCAATTGAAAAGGCTTACAACTTTACCAAATTAATTATTGCCCACTTGACCTAATAGTCACTTTCTGTCTGAATTTCCCACTCACCCCAAATTTGAAATTAATTTCACTATTACACACTATGGCATTTCCATTGTTCGAACTTCTACCTGAAAAACAAGAAGAGGTCATCACGAAGCTTGATGCTTTGGAGATCTGTAGGTTGAAGGCATCTAGCCAACACTTTCAGCATCTTTTGACATCACCCGAGTTCGTGACGCGTTACAATTCCAGTAAAGACAACGGTGGTGTGTGTTAGAAAAGGAAAAAGGAAAAAGGGAACGGGTAGGTATTGCAATTAAAAGGAAAGTAAAAGGAGTAAGAAAGGGCAATTGAAAAGGTTTACAACTTTACCAAATTAATTATTGCCCACTTGACTTAATAGTCACTTTCTGTCTGAATTTCCCACTCACCCCAAATTTGAAATTAATTTCACTATTACACACTATGGCGTTTCCATTGTTCGAACTTCTACCTGAACAACAAGAAGAGGTCATCACGAAGCTTGATGCTTTGGAGATCTGTAGGTTGAAGGCATCTAGCCAACACTTTCAGCATCTTCTGACGTCACCCGAGTTCGTGACGCGTTACAATTCCAGTGAAGACAACGGTGGTGTGTGTTAGAAAGGAAAAAGGAAAAAGGGTAGGTATTGCAATAAAAAGGAAAAAGGGAACGGGTAGGTAGTTGCAATAAAAAGGAAAGTAAAAGGAGTAAGAAAGGGCAATTGAAAAGGTTTACAACTTTACCAAATTAATTATTGCCCACTTGACCTAATAGTCACATTCTGTCTGAATTTCCCACTCACCCCAAATTTGAAATTAATTTCACTATTACACACTATGGCATTTCCATTGTTCGAACTTCTACCTGAAAAACAAGAAGAGGTCATCACGAAGCTTGATGCTTTGGAGATCTGTAAGTTGAAGGCATCTAGCCAAAACTTTCACCATCTTCTGACGTTACCCGAGTTCGTGACGCGTTACAATTCCAGTGATGACAACGATGGTGTGTGTTTGAAAAGGAAAAAGGAAAAAGGGTAGGTATTGCAATAAAAAGGAAAAAGAGAACGGGTAGGAATTGCAATAAAAAGGAAAGTAAAAGGAGTAAGAAAGGGCAATTGAAAAGGTTTACAACTTTACCAAATTAATTATTGCCCACTTGACCTAATAGTCACTTTCTGTCTGAATTTCCCACTCACCCCAAATTTGAAATTAATTTTACTATTACACACTATGATGTTTCCATTGTTCGAACTTCAACCTGAACAACAAGAAGAGGTCATCACGAAGCTTGATGCTTTGGAGATCTGTAGGTTGAAGGCATCTAGCCAACACTTTCAGCATCTTCTGACGTCACCCGAGTTCGTGACGTGTTACAATTTCAGTGAAGACAACGGTGGTGTGTGTTAGAAAAGGAAAAAGGAAAAAGGGAACGGGTAGGTATTGCAATAAAAAGTAAAGTAAAAGGAGTAAGAAAGGGCAATTGAAAAGGTTTACAACTTTACCAAATTAATTATTGCCCACTTTACTTAATAGTCACTTTCTGTTTGAATTTCCCACTCACCCCGACATTGAAATTAATTTCACTATTAGACACTACGGGGTTTCCATTGTTCGAAGTTTTGCCTGAACAACAAGAAGAGGTCATCACGAAGCTTGATGCTTTGGAGATCTGTAGGTTGAAGGAATCTAGCCAACACTTTCAGCATCTTCTGACGTCACCCGAGTTCGTGACGCGTTAAAATTCCAGTGAAGACAACGGTGGTGTGTGTTAGAAAAGGAAAAAGGAAAAAGGGTAGGTATTGCAATAAAAAGGAAAAAAGCAACGGGTAGGAGTTGCAATAAAAAGGAAAGTAAAAGGAGTAAGAAAGGGCAATTGAAAAGGTTTACAACTTTACCAAATTAATTATTGCCCACTTGACCTAATAGTCACTTTCTGTCTAAATTTCCCACTCACCCCAAATTTGAAATTAATTTCACTATTACACACTATGGCATTTCCATTGTTCGAACTTCTACCTGAAAAACAAGAAGAGGTCATCACGAAGCTTGATGCTTTGGAGATCTGTAGGTTGAAGGCATCTAGCCAACACTTTCAGCATCTTCTGACGTCACCCGAGTTCGTGATGCGTTACAATTCCAGTGAAGACAACGGTGGTGTGTGTTAGAAAAGGAAAAAGGAAAAAGGGAACGGGTAGGTATTGCAATAAAAAGTAAAGTAAAAGGAGTAAGAAAAGGCAATTGAAAAGGTTTACAACTTTACCAAATTAATTATTGCCCACTTGACTTAATAGTCACTTTCTGTCTGAATTTCCCACTCACCCCAAATTTGAAATTAATTTCACTATTAGACACTATGGCGTTTCCATTGTTCGAAGTTATGCCTGAACAACAAGAAGAGGTCATCACGAAGCTTGATGCTTTGGAGATCTGTAGGTTGAAGGCATCTAGCCAACACTTTCAGCATCTTCTGACGTCACCCGAGTTCGTGACGCGTTACAATTCCAGTGAAGACAATGGTGGTGTGTGTTAGAAAAAGAAAAAGGAAAAAGGGTAGGTATTTCAATAAAAAGGAAAAAGGGAACGGGTAGGTATTGCAATAAAAAGGAAAGTAAAAGGAGTAAGAAAGGGCAATTGAAAAGGTTTACAACTTTACCAAATTAATTATTGCCCACTTGACCTAATAGTCACTTTCTGTCTGAATTTCCCACTCACCCCAAATTTGAAATTAATTTCACTATTACACACTATGGCGTTTCCATTGTTCGAACTTCTACCTGAACAACAAGAAGAGGTCGTCACGAAGCTTGATGCTTTGGAGATCTGTAGGTTGAAGGCATATAGCCAATACTTTTAGCATCTTCTGACGTCACCCGAGTTCGTGACGCGTTACAATTCCAGTGAAGACAACGGTGGTGTGTGTTAGAAAAGGATAATGGAAAAAGGGTAGGTATTGCAATAAAAAGGAAAAAGGGAACGGGTAGGTGTTGCAATAAAAAGGAAAGTAAAAGGAGTAAGAAAGGGCAATTGAAAAGGTTTACAACTTTACCAAATTAATTATTGCCCACTTGACCTAATAGTCAAATTCTGTCTGAATTTCCCACTCACCCCAAATTTGAAATTAATTTCACTATTACACATTATGGCATTTCCATTGTTCGAACTTCTACCTAAAAAACAATAAGAGGTCATCACGAAGCTTGATGCTTTGGAGATCTGTAGGTTGAAGGCATCTAGCCAACACTTTCAGCATCTTTTGACATCACCCGAGTTCGTGACGCGTTACAATTCCAGTAAAGACAACGGTGGTGTGTGTTAGAAAAGGAAAAAGGAAAAAGGGAACGGGTAGGTATTGCAATAAAAAGGAAAGTAAAAGGAGTAAGAAAGGGCAATTGAAAAGGTTTACAACTTTACCAAATTAATTATTGCCCACTTAACTTAATAGTCACTTTCTGTCTGAACTTCGCACTCACCCCAAATTTGAAATTAATTTCACTATTACACACTCTGGCGTTTCCATTGTTCGAACTTCTACCTGAACAACAAGAAGAGGTCATCACGAAGCTTGATGCTTTGGAGATCTGTAGGTTGAAGGCATCTAGCCAACACTTTTAGCATCTTCTGACGTCACCCGAGTTCGTGACGCGTTACAATTCCAGTGAAGACAACGCTGGTGTGTGTTAGAAAAGGAAAAAGGAAAAAGGGTAGGTATTGTAATAAAAAGGAAAAAGGGAACGGGTAGGTGTTGCAATAAAAAGGAAAGTAAAAGGAGTAAGAAAGGGCAATTGAAAAGGTTTACAACTTTACCAAATTAATTATTGCCCACTTGACCTAATAGTCACATTCTGTCTGAATTTCCCACTCACCCCAAATTTGAAATTAATTTCACTATTACACACTATGGCATTTCCATTGTTCGAACTTCTACCTGAAAAACAAGAAGAGGCCATCACGAAGCTTGATGCTTTGGAGATCTGTAAGTTGAAGGCATCTAGCCAATACTTTCAGCATCTTCTGACGTCACCCGAGTTCGTGATGCGTTACAATTCCAGTGAAGACAACGGTGGTGTGTGTTAGAAAAGGAAAAAGGAAAAAGGGAACGGGTAGGTATTGCAATAAAAAGGAAATTAAAAGGAGTAAGAAAAGGCAATTGAAAAGGTTTACAACTTTACCAAATTAATTATTGCCCACTTGACTTAATAGTCACTTTCTGTCTGAATTTCTGTCTGAATTTCCCACTCACCCCGAATTTGAAATTAATTTCACTATTAGACACTATGGCGTTTCCATTGTTCGAAGTTATACCTGAACAACAAGAAGAGGTCATCACGAAGCTTGATGCTTTGGAGATCTGTAGGTTGAAGGCAGCTAGCCAACACTTTCAGCATCTTCTGACGTCACCCGAGTTCGTGACGCGTTACAATTCCAGTGAAGACAATGGTGGTGTGTGTTAGAAAAAGAAAAAGGAAAAAGGGTAGGTATTTCAATAAAAAGGAAAAAGGGAACGGGTAGGTATTGCAATAAAAAGGAAAGTAAAAGAAGTAAGAAAGGGCAATTGAAAATGTTTACAAATTTACCAAATTAATTATTGCCCACTTGACCTAATAGTCACTTTCTGTCTGAATTTCCCACTCACCCCAAATTTGAAATTAATTTCACTATTACACACTATGGCGTTTCCATTGTTCGAACTTCTACCTGAACAACAAGAAGAGGTCGTCACGAAGCTTGATGCTTTGGAGATCTGTAGGTTGAAGGCATATAGCCAATACTTTTAGCATCTTCTGATGTCACCCGAGTTTGTGACGCGTTACAATTCCAGTGAAGACAACGGTGGTGTGTGTTAGAAAAGGAAAAAGGAAAAAGGGTAGGTATTGCAATAAAAAGGAAAAAGGGAACGGGTAGGTGTTGGAATAAAAAGGAAAGTAAAAGGAGTAAGAAAGGGCAATTGAAAAGGTTTACAACTTTACCAAATTAATTATTGCCCACTTGACCTAATAGTCACATTCTGTCTGAATTTCCCACTCACCCCAAATTTGAAATTAATTTCACTATTACACATTATGGCATTTCCATTGTTCGAACTTCTACCTAAAAAACAAGAAGAGGTCATCACGAAGCTTGATGCTTTAGAGATCTGTAGGTTGAAGGCATCTAGCCAACACTTTCAGCATCTTCTGACATCACCCGAGTTCGTGACGCGTTACAATTCCAGTAAAGACAACGGTGGTGTGTGTTAGAAAAGGAAAAAGGAAAAAGGGAACGGGTAGGTATTGCAATAAAAAGGAAAGTAAAATGAGTAAGAAAGGGCAATTGAAAAGGTTTACAACTTTACCAAATTAATTATTGCCCACTTAACTTAATAGTCACTTTCTGTCTGAACTTCGCACTCACCCCAAATTTGAAATTAATTTCACTATTACACACTATGGCGTTTCCATTGTTCGAACTTCTACCTGAACAACAAGAAGAGGTCATCACGAAGCTTGATGCTTTGGAGATCTGTAGGTTGAAGGCATCTAGCCAACACTTTCAGCATCTTCTGACGTCACCTGAGTTCGTGACGCGTTACAATTCCAGTGAAGACAACGGCGGTGTGTGTTAGAAAAGGAAAAAGGAAAAAGGGTAGGTATTGCAATAAATAGGAAAAAAGGAACGGGTAGGAGTTGCAATAAAAAGGAAAGTAAAAGGAGTAAGAAAGGGCAATTGAAAAGGTTTACAACTTTACCAAATTAATTATTGCCCACTTGACCTAATAGTCACTTTCTGTCTGAATTTCCCACTCACCCCAAATTTGAAATTAATTTCACTATTACACACTATGACGTTTCCATTGTTCGAACTTCTACCTGAAAAACAAGAAGAGGTCATCACGAAGCTTGATGCTTTGAAGATCTGTAAGTTGAAGGCATCTAGCCAATACTTTCAGCATCTTCTGACGTCACCCGAGTTCGTGACGCGTTACAATTCCAGTGATGACAACGATGGTGTGTGTTAGAAAAGGAAAAAGGGTAGGTATTGCAATAAAAAGGAAAAAGAGAACGGGTAGGAATTGCAATAAAAAGGAAAGTAAAAGGAGTAAGAAAGGGCAATTGAAAAGGTTTACAACTTTACCAAATTAATTATTGCCCACTTGACCTAATAGTCACTTTCTGTCTGAATTTCCCACTCACCCCAAATTTGAAATTAATTTCACTATTACACACTATGGAGTTTCCATTGTTCGAACTTCTACCTGAACAACAAGAAGAGGTCATCACGAAGCTTGATGCTTTGGAGATCTGTAGGTTGAAGGCATCTAGCCAACACTTTCAGCATCTTCTGACATCACCCGAGTTCGTGACGCGTTACAATTCCAGTGAAGACAACGGTGGTGTGTGTTAGAAAAGGAAAAAGGGTAGGTATTGCAATAAAAAGGAAAAGGGAACGGGTACGGTATTGCAATAAAAAGGAAAGTAAAAGGAGTAAGAAAGGGCAATTGAAAAGGTTTACAACTTTACCAAATTAATTATTGCCCACTTGACCTAATAGTCACTTTCTGTCTGAATTTCCCACTCACCCCAAATTTGAAATTAATTTCACTATTACACTATGGCGTTTCCATTGTTCGAAGTTCTACCTGAACAACAAGAAGAGGTCATCACGAAGCTTGATGCTTTGGAGATCTGTAGGTTGAAGGAATCTAGCCAACACTTTCAGCATCTTCTGACGTCACCCGAGTTCGTGACGCGTTACAATTCCAGTGAAGACAACGGTGGTGTGTGTTAGAAAAAGGAAAAAGGAAAAAGGGTAGGTATTGCAATAAAAAGGAAAAAGGGAACGGGTAGGTAGTTGCAATAAAAAGGAAAGTAAAAGGAGTAAGAAAGGGCAATTGAAAAGGTTTACAACTTTACCAAATTAATTATTGCCCACTTGACCTAATAGTCACTTTCTGTCTGAATTTCCCACTCACCCCAAATTTGAAATTAATTTCACTATTACACACTATGGCATTTCCATTGTTCGAACTTCTACCTGAACAACAAGAAGAGGTCATCACGAAGCTTGATGCTTTGGAGATCTGTAGGTTGAAGGCATCTAGCCAACACTTTCAGCATCTTTTGACAGTCACCCGAGTTCGTGACGCGTTACAATTCCAGTGAAGACAACGGTGGTGTGTGTTAGAAAAGGAAAAAGGAAAAAGGGTAGGTATTGCAATAAAAAGGAAAAAGGGAACGGGTAGGTATTGCAATAAAAAGGAAAGTAAAAGGAGTAAGAAAGGGCAATTGAAAAGGTTTACAACTTTACCAAATTAATTATTGCCCACTTGACCTAATAGTCACTTTCTGTCTGAATTTCCCACTCACCCCAAATTTGAAATTAATTTCACTATTACACACTATGGCGTTTCCATTGTTCGAACTTCTACCTGAACAACAAGAAGAGGTCATCACGAAGCTTGATGCTTTGGAGATCTGTAGGTTGAAGGCATCTAGCCAACACTTTCAACATCTTCTGACGTCACCCTAGTTCGTGACGCGTTACAATTCCAGTGAAGACAACGGTGGTGTGTGTTAGAAAAGGAAAAAGGGTAGGTATTGCAATAAAAAGGAAAAAGGGAACGGGTACGTGTTGCAATAAAAAGGAAAGTAAAAGGAGTAAGAAAGGGCAATTGAAAAGGTTTACAACTTTACCAAATTAATTATATCCCACTTGACCTAATAGTCACTTTCTGTCTGAATTTCCCACTCACCCCAAATTTGAAATTAATTTCACTATTACACTATGGCAGTTTCCATTGTTCGAACTTCTACCTGAACAACAAGAAGAGGTCATCACGAAGCTTGATGCTTTGGAGATCTGTAGGTTGAAGGCATCTAGCCAACACTTTCAGCATCTTCTGACGTCACCCGAGTTCGTGACGCGTTACAATTCCAGTGAAGACAACGGTGGTGTGTGTTAGAAAAGGAAAAAGGAAAAAGGGTAGGTATTGCAATAAAAAGGAAAAAAGGAACGGGTAGGAGTTGCAATAAAAAGGAAAGTAAAAGGAGTAAGAAAGGGCAATTGAAAAGGTTTACAACTTTACCAAATTAATTATTGCCCACTTGACCTAATAGTCACTTTCTGTCTGAATTTCCCACTCACCCCAAATTTGAAATTAATTTCACTATTACACACTATGACGTTTCCATTGTTCGAACTTCAACCTGAACAACAAGAAGAGGTCATCACGAAGCTTGATGCTTTGGAGATCTGTAAGTTGAAGGCATCTAGCCAACACTTTCAGCATCTTCTGACGTCACCCGAGTTCGTGACGCGTTACAATTCCAGTGATGACAACGATGGTGTGTGTTTAGAAAAGGAAAAAGGAAAAAGGGTAGGTATTGCAATAAAAGGAAAAAGAGAACGGGTAGGTATTGCAATAAAAAGGAAAGTAAAAGGAGTAAGAAAGGGCAATTGAAAAGGTTTACAACTTTACCAAATTAATTATTGCCCACTTGACCTAATAGTCACTTTCTGTCTGAATTTCCCACTCACCCCAAATTTGAAATTAATTTCACTATTACACACTATGATGTTTCCATTGTTCGAACTTCAACCTGAACAACAAGAAGAGGTCATCACGAAGCTTGATGCTTTGGAGATCTGTAAGTTGAAGGCATCTAGCCAACACTTTCAGCATCTTCTGACGTCACCCGAGTTCGTGACGCGTTACAATTTCAGTGAAGACAACGGTGGTGTGTGTTAGAAAAGGAAAAAGGAAAAAGGGAACGGGTAGGTATTGCAATAAAAAGGAAAGTAAAAGGAGTAAGAAAGGGCAATTGAAAAGGTTTACAACTTTACCAAATTAATTATTGCCCACTTGACTTAATAGTCACTTTCTGTCTGAATTTCCCACTCACCCCAAATTTGAAATTAATTTCACTATTACACACTATGGCGTTTCCATTGTTCGAACTTCTACCTGAACAACAAGAAGAGGTCATCACGAAGCTTGATGCTTTGGAGATCTGTAGGTTGAAGGCATCTAGCCAACACTTTCAGCATCTTCTGACGTCACCCGAGTTCGTGACGCGTTACAATTCCAGTGAAGACAACGGTGGTGTGTGTTAGAAAATGAAAAAGGAAAAAGGGTAGGTATTGCAATAAAAAGGAAAAAGGGAACGGGTAGGTGTTGCAATAAAAAGGAAAGTAAAAGGAGTAAGAAAGGGCAATTGAAAAGGTTTACAACTTTACCAAATTAATTATTGCCCACTTGACCTAATAGTCACTTTCTGTCTGAATTTCCCACTCACCCCAAATTTGAAATTAATTTCACTATTACACTATGGCATTTCCATTGTTCGAACTTCTACCTGAACAACAAGAAGAGGTCATCACGAAGCTTGATGCTTTGGAGATCTGTAGGTTGAAGGCATCTAGCCAACACTTTCAGCATCTTCTGACGTCACCCGAGTTCGTGACGCGTTACAATTCCAGTGAAGACAACGGTGGTGTGTGTTAGAAAAGGAAAAAGGAAAAAGGGTAGGTATTGCAATAAAAAGGAAAAAAGGAACGGGTAGGAGTTGCAATAAAAAGGAAAGTAAAAGGAGTAAGAAAGGGCAATTGAAAAGGTTTACAACTTTACCAAATTAATTATTGCCCACTTGACCTAATAGTCACTTTCTGTCTGAATTTCCCACTCACCCCAAATTTGAAATTAATTTCACTATTAACACTATGGCGTTTCCATTGTTCGAACTTCTACCTGAACAACAAGAAGAGGTCATCACGAAGCTTGATGCTTTGGAGATCTGTAGGTTGAAGGCATCTAGCCAACACTTTCAGCATCTTCTGACGTCACCCGAGTTCGTGACGCGTTACAATTCCAGTGAAGACAACGGTGGTGTGTGTTAGAAAAGGAAAAAGGAAAAAGGGTAGGTATTGCAATAAAAAGGAAAAAGGGAACGGGTAGGTATTGCAATAAAAAGGAAAGTAAAAGGAGTAAGAAAGGGCAATTGAAAAGGTTTACAACTTTACCAAATTAATTATTGCCCACTTGACCTAATAGTCACTTTCTGTCTGAATTTCCCACTCACCCCAAATTTGAAATTAATTTCACTATTACACTATGGCGTTTCCATTGTTCGAACTTCTACCTGAACAACAAGAAGAGGTCATCACGAAGCTTGATGCTTTGGAGATCTGTAGGTTGAAGGCATCTAGCCAACACTTTCAACATCTTCTGACGTCACCCTAGTTCGTGACGCGTTACAATTCCAGTGAAGACAACGGTGGTGTGTGTTAGAAAAGGAAAAAGGGTAGGTATTGCAATAAAAAGGAAAAAGGGAACGGGTACGTGTTGCAATAAAAAGGAAAGTAAAAGGAGTAAGAAAGGGCAATTGAAAAGGTTTACAACTTTACCAAATTAATTATATCCCACTTGACCTAATAGTCACTTTCTGTCTGAATTTCCCACTCACCCCAAATTTGAAATTAATTTCACTATTACACTACGGCATTTCCATTGTTCGAACTTCTACCTGAACAACAAGAAGAGGTCATCACGAAGCTTGATGCTTTGGAGATCTGTAGGTTGAAGGCATCTAGCCAACACTTTCAGCATCTTCTGACGTCACCTGAGTTCGTGACGCGTTACAATTCCAGTGAAGACAACGGTGGTGTGTGTTAGAAAAGGAAAAAGGAAAAAGGGTAGGTATTGCAATAAAAAGGAAAAAAGGAACGGGTAGGAGTTGCAATAAAAAGGAAAGTAAAAGGAGTAAGAAAGGGCAATTGAAAAGGTTTACAACTTTACCAAATTAATTATTGCCCACTTGACCTAATAGTCACTTTCTGTCTGAATTTCCCACTCACCCCAAATTTGAAATTAATTTCACTATTACACTATGATGTTTCCATTGTTCGAACTTCAACCTGAACAACAAGAAGAGGTCATCACGAAGCTTGATGCTTTGGAGATCTGTAGGTTGAAGGCATCTAGCCAACACTTTCAGCATCTTCTGACTGTCACCCGAGTTCGTGACGCGTTACAATTCCAGTGAAGACAACGGTGGTGTGTGTTAGAAAAGAAAAAGGAAAAAAGGGTAGGTATTGCAATAAAAAGGAAAAAAGGGAACGGGTAGGTATTGCAATAAAAAGGAAAGTAAAAGGAGTAAGAAAGGGCAATTGAAAAGGTTTACAACTTTACCAAATTAATTATTGCCCACTTGACCTAATAGTCACTTTCTGTCTGAATTTCCCACTCACCCCAAATTTGAAATTAATTTCACTAATACACTATGGCGTTTCCATTGTTCGAACTTCTACCTGAACAACAAGAAGAGGTCATCACGAAGCTTGATGCTTTGGAGATATGTAAGTTGAAGGCATCTAGCCAACACTTTCAACATCTTCTGACGTCACCTTAGTTCGTGACGCGTTACAATTCCAGTGAAGACAACGGTGGTGTCTGTTAGAAAAGGAAAAAGGGTAGGTATTGCAATAAAAAGGAAAAAGGGAACGGGTACGTGTTGCAATAAAAAGGAAAGTAAAAGGAGTAAGAAAGGGCAATTGAAAAGGTTTACAACTTTACCAAATTAATTATATCCCACTTGACCTAATAGTCACTTTCTGTCTGAATTTCCCACTCACCCCAAATTTGAAATTAATTTCACTATTACACTACGGCATTTCCATTGTTCGAACTTCTACCTGAACAACATGAAGAGGTCATCACGAAGCTTGATGCTTTGGAGATCTGTAGGTTGAAGGCATCTAGCCAACACTTTCAGCATCTTCTGACGTCACCCGAGTTCGTGACGCGTTACAATTCCAGTGAAGACAACGGTGGTGTGTGTTAGAAAAGGAAAAAGGAAAAAGGGTAGGTACTGCAATAAAAAGGAAAAAAGGAACGGGTAGGAGTTGCAATAAAAAGGAAAGTAAAGGGAGTAAGAAAGGGCAATTGAAAAGGTTTACAACTTTACCAAATTAATTATTGCCCACTTTACCTAATAGTCACTTTCTGTCTGAATTTCCCACTCACCCCAAATTTGAAATTAATTACACTATTACACACTATGGCGTTTCCATTGTTCGAACTTCTACCTGAACAACAATAAGAGGTCATCATGAAGCTTGATGCTTTCGAGATCTGTAGGTTAAAGGCATCTAGCCAACACTGTCTACATCTTCTGACGTCACCCGAGTTCGTGATGCATTACAATTCCAGTGAAGAAAACGGTGGTGTGTGTTAGAAAAGGAAAAGGGAAAAAGGGTGGGTATTGCAATAAAAAGGAAAAAGGGAACGGGTAGATATTGCAATAAAAAGGAAAGTAAATGGAGTAAGAAAGGGCAATTGAAAAGGTTTACAACTTTACCAAATTAATTATTGCCCACTTGACCTAATAGTCACTTTCTGTCTCAATTTCCCACTTACCCCGAATTTGAAATTAATTTCATTATTAGACAATACGGCGTTTCCATTGTTCGAACTTCTACCTGAACAACAAGAGGAGGTCATCACGAAGCTTGATGCTTTGGAGATCTGTAGGTTGAAGGCATCTAGCCAACACTGTCAGCATCTTCTAACGTCACCCGAGTTTGTGACGCGTTACAATTCCAGTGAAGACAACGATGGTGTGTGTTAGAAAAGGAAAAAGGAAAAAGGGTAGGTATTGCAATAAAAAGGAAAAAGAGAACGGGTAGGTGTTGCAATAAAAAGGAAAGTAAAAGGGGAAAGTAAGGGCAATTGAAAAGGTTTACAACTTTACCAAATTAATTATTGCCCACTTGACCTAATAGTCACCTTCTGTCTGAATTTCCCACTCACCCCAAATTTGAAATTAATTTCACTATTACACACTATGGCATTTCCATTGTTCGAACTTCTACCTGAAAAACAAGAAGAAGTCATCACGAAGCTTGATGCTTTGGAGATCTGTAGGTTGAAGGCATCTAGCCAACACTTTCAGCATCTTCTGACGTCACCCGAGTTCGTGACGCGTTACAATTCCAGTGAAGACAACGGTGGTGTGTGTTAGAAAAGGAAAAAGGAAAAAGGGAACAGTTAGGTATTGCAATAAAAAGGAAAGTAAAAGGAGTAAGAAAAGGCAATTGAAAAGGTTTACAACTTTACCAAATTAATTATTGCCCCCTTGACTTAATAGTCACTTTCTGTCTGAATTTCCCACTCACCCCGAATTTGAAATTAATTTCACTATTAGACACTATGACGTTTCCATTGTTCGAAGTTATGCCTGAACAACAAGAAGAGGTCATCACGAAGCTTGATGCTTTGGAGATCTGTAGGTTGAAGGCATCTAGCCAACACTTTCAGCATCTTCTGACGTCATCCGAGTTCGTGATGCGTTACAATTCCAGTGAAGACAATGGTGGTGTGTGTTAGAAAAAGAAAAAGGAAAAAGGGTAGGTATTTCAATAAAAAGGAAAAAGGGAACGGGTAGGTATTGCAATAAAAAGGAAAGTAAAAGGAGTAAGAAAGGGCAATTGAAAAGGTTTACAACTTTACCAAATTAATTATTGTCCACTTGACCTAATAGTCACTTTCTGTCCGAATTTCCCACTCACCCCAAATTTGAAATTAATTTCACTATTACACACTATGGCGTTTCCATTGTTCGAACTTCTACCTGAACAACAAGAAGAGGTCGTCATGAAGCTTGATGCTTTGGAGATATGTAGGTTGAAGGCATATAGCCAACACTTTTAGCATCTTCTGATGTCACCCGACTTCGTGACGCGTTACAATTCCTGTGAAGACAACGGTGGTGTGTGTTAGAAAAGGAAAAAGGAAAAAGGGTAGGTATTGCAATAAAAAGGAAAAAGGGAACGGGTAGGTGTTGCAATAAAAAGGAAAGTAAAAGGAGTAAGAAAGGCAATTGAAAAGGTTTACAACTTTACCAAATTAATTATTGCCCACTTGACCTAATAGTCACATTCTGTCTGAATTTCCCACTCACCCCAAATTTGAAATTAATTTCACTATTACACACTATGGCATTTCCATTGTTCGAACTTCTACCTGAAAAACAAGAAGAGGTCATCACGAAGCTTGATGCTTTGGAGATCTGTAAGTTGAAGGCATCTAGCCAACACTTTCAGCATCTTCTGATATCACCCGAGTTCGTGACGCGTTACAATTCCAGTGATGACAACGATGGTGTGTGTTTGAAAAGGAAAAAGGAAAAAGGGTAGGTATTGCAATAAAAAGGAAAAAGAGAACGGGTAGGAATTGCAATAAAAAGGAAAGTAACAGGAGTAAGAATGGGCAATTGAAAAGGTTTACAACTTTACCAAATTAATTATTGCCCACTTGACCTAATAGTCACTTTCTGTCTGAATTTCCCACTCACCCCAAATTTGAAATTAATTACACTATTACACACTATGGCGTTTCCATTGTTCGAACTTCTACCTGAACAACAATAAGAGGTCATCATGAAGCTTGATGCTTTCGAGATCTGTAGGTTGAAGGCATCTAGCCAACACTGTCAACATCTTCTGACGTCACCCGAGTTCGTGATGCATTACAATTCCAGTGAAGAAAACGGTGGTGTGTGTTAGAAAAGGAAAAGGGAAAAAGGGTGGGTATTGCAATAAAAAGGAAAAAGGGAACGGGTAGATATTGCAATAAAAAGGAAAGTAAATGGAGTAAGAAAGGGCAATTGAAAAGGTTTACAACTTTACCAAATTAATTATTGCCCACTTGACCTAATAGTCATTTTCTGTCTCAATTTCCCACTTACCCCGAATTTGAAATTAATTTCATTATTAGAGAATACGGCGTTTCCATTGTTCGAACTTCTACCTGAACAACAAGAGGAGGTCATCACGAAGCTTGATGCTTTGGAGATCTGTAGGTTGAAGGCATCTAGCCAACACTGTCAGCATCTTCTGACGTCACCCGAGTTTGTGACGCGTTACAATTCCAGTGAAGACAACGATGGTGTGTGTTAGAAAAGGAAAAAGGAAAAAGGGTAGGTATTGCAATAAAAAGGAAAAAGGGAACGGGTAGGTGTTGCAATAAAAAGGAAAGTAAAAGGGGAAAGTAAGGGCAATTGAAAAGGTTTACTACTTAACCAAATTAATTATTGCCCACTTGACCTAATAGTCACCTTCTGTCTGAATTTCCCACTCACCCCAAATTTGAAATTAATTTCACTATTACACACTATGGCATTTCCATTGTTCGAACTTCTACCTGAAAAACAAGAAGAAGTCATCATGAAGCTTGATGCTTTGGAGATCTGTAGGTTGAAGGCATCTAGCCAACACTTTCAGCATCTTCTGACGTCACCCGAGTTCGTGACGCGTTACAATTCCAGTGAAGACAACGGTGGTGTGTGTTAGAAAAGGAAAAAGGAAAAAGGGAACGGTTAGGTATTGCAATAAAAAGGAAAGTAAAAGGAGTAAGAAAAGGCAATTGAAAAGGTTTACAACTTTACCAAATTAATTATTGCCCCCTTGACTTAATAGTCACTTTCTGTCTGAATTTCCCACTCACCCCGAATTTGAAATTAATTTCACTATTAGACACTATAGCGTTTCCATTGTTCGAAGTTATGCCTGAACAACAAGAAGAGGTCATCACGAAGCTTGATGCTTTGGAGATCTGTAGGTTGAAGGCATCTAGCCAACACTTTCAGCATCTTCTGACGTCACCCGAGTTCGTGACGCGTTACAATTCCAGTGAAGACAATGGTGGTGTGTGTTAGAAAAAGAAAAAGGAAAAAGGGTAGGTATTTCAATAAAAAGGAAAAAGGGAACGGGTAGGTATTGCAATAAAAAGGAAAGTAAAAGGAGTAAGAAAGGGCAATTGAAAAGGTTTACAACTTTACCAAATTAATTATTGCCCACTTGACCTAATAGTCACTTTCTGTCCGAATTTCCCACTCACCCCAAATTTGAAATTAATTTCACTATTACACACTATGGCGTTTCCATTGTTCGAACTTCTACCTGAACAACAAGAAGAGGTCGTCATGAAGCTTGATGCTTTGGAGATATGTAGGTTGAAGGCATATAGCCAACACTTTTAGCATCTTCTGATGTCACCCGACTTCGTGACGCGTTACAATTCCAGTGAAGACAACGGTGGTGTGTGTTAGAAAAGGAAAAAGGAAAAAGGTTAGGTATTGCAATAAAAAGGAAAAAGGGAACGGGTAGGTGTTGCAATAAAAAGGAAAGTAAAAGGAGTAAGAAAGGCAATTGAAAAGGTTTACAACTTTACCAAATTAATTATTGCCCACTTGACCTAATAGTCACATTCTGTCTGAATTTCCCACTCACCCCAAATTTGAAATTAATTTCACTATTACACACTATGGCATTTCCATTGTTCGAACTTCTACCTGAAAAACAAGAAGAGGTCATCACGAAGCTTGATGCTTTGGAGATCTGTAAGTTGAAGGCATCTAGCCAACACTTTCAGCATCTTCTCATGTCACCCGAGTTCGTGACGCGTTACAATTCCAGTGATGACAACGATGGTGTGTGTTTGAAAAGGAAAAAGGAAAAAGGGTAGGTATTGCAATAAAAAGGAAAAAGAGAACGGGTAGGAATTGCAATAAAAAGGAAAGTAAAAGGAGTAAGAAAGGGCAATTGAAAAGGTTTACAACTTTACCAAATTAATTATTGCCCACTTGACCTAATAGTCACTTTCTGTCTGAATTTCCCAATCACCCCAAATTTGAAATTAATTTCACTATTACACACTATGATGTTTCCATTGTTCGAACTTCAACCTGAACAACAAGAAGTGGTCATCACGAAGCTTGATGCTTTGGAGATCTGTAAGTTGAAGGCATCTAGCCAACACTTTCAGCATCTTCTGACGTCACCCAAGTTCGTGACGCGTTACAATTTCAATGAAGACAACGGTGGTGTGTGTTAGAAAAGGAAAAAGGAAAAAGGGAACGGGTAGGTATTGCAATAAAAAGGAAAGTAAAAGGAGTAAGAAAGGGCAATTGAAAAGGTTTACAAATTTACCAAATTAATTATTGCCCACTTGACTTAATAGTCACTTTCTGTCTGAATTTCCCACTCACCCCGAATTTGAAATTAATTTCACTATTAGACACTATGGCGTTTCCATTGTTCGAAGTTCTGCCTGAACAAAAAGAAGAGGTCATCACGAAGCCTGATGCTTTGGAGATCTGTAGGTTGAAGGCATCTAGCCAACACTTTCAGCATCTTTTGACATCACCCGAGTTCGTGACGCGTTACAATTCCAGTAAAGACAACGGTGGTGTGTGTTAGAAAAGGAAAAAGGAAAAAGGGAACGGGTAGGTATTGCAATAAAAAGGAAAGTAAAAGGAGTAAGAAAGGGCAATTGAAAAGGTTTACAACTTTACCAAATTAATTATTGCCCACTTGACTTAATAGTCACTTTCTGTCTGAACTTCGCACTCACCCCAAATTTGAAATTAATTTCACTATTACACACTATGGCGTTTCCATCGTTCGAACTTCTACCTGAACAACAAGAAGAGGTCGTCACGAAGCTTGATGCTTTGGAGATCTGTAGGTTGAAGGCATATAGCCAACACTTTTAGCATCTTCTGACGTCACCCGAGTTCGTGACGCGTTACAATTCCAGTGAAGACAACTGTGGTGTGTGTTAGAAAAGGAAAAAGGAAAAAGGGTAGGTATTGCAATAAAAAGGAAAAAGGGAACGGGTAGGTGTTGCAATAAAAAGGAAAGTAAAAGGAGTAAGAAAGGCAATTGAAAAGGTTTACAACTTTACCAAATTAATTATTGCCCACTTGACCTAATAGTCACATTCTGTCTGAATTTCCCACTCACCCCAAATTTGAAATTAATTTCACTATTACACACTATGGCATTTCCATTGTTCGAACTTCTACCTGAAAAACAAGAAGAGGTCATCACGAAGCTTGATGCTTTGGAGATCTGTAAGTTGAAGGCATCTAGCCAACACTTTCAGCATCTTCTGATGTCACCCGAGTTCGTGACGCGTTACAATTCCAGTGATGACAACGATGGTGTGTGTTTGAAAAGGAAAAAGGAAAAAGGGTGGGTATTGCAATAAAAAGGAAAAAGAGAACGGGTAGGAATTGCAATAAAAAGGAAAGTAAAAGGAGTAAGAAAGGGCAATTGAAAAGGTTTACAACTTTACCAAATTAATTATTGCCCACTTGACCTAATAGTCACTTTCTGTCTGAATTTCCCAATCACCCCAAATTTGAAATTAATTTCACTATTACACACTATGATGTTTCCATTGTTCGAACTTCAACCTGAACAACAAGAAGTGGTCATCACGAAGCTTGATGCTTTGGAGATCTGTAAGTTGAAGGCATCTAGCCAACACTTTCAGCATCTTCTGACGTCACCCAAGTTCGTGACGCGTTACAATTTCAATGAAGACAACGGTGGTGTGTGTTAGAAAAGGAAAAAGGAAAAAGGGAACGGGTAGGTATTGCAATAAAAAGGAAAGTAAAAGGAGTAAGAAAGGGCAATTGAAAAGGTTTACAAATTTACCAAATTAATTATTGCCCACTTGACTTAATAGTCACTTTCTGTCTGAATTTCCCACTCACCCCGAATTTGAAATTAATTTCACTATTAGACACTATGGCGTTTCCATTGTTCGAAGTTCTGCCTGAACAAAAAGAAGAGGTCATCACGAAGCTTGATGCTTTGGAGATCTGTAGGTTGAAGGCATCTAGCCAACACTTTCAGCATCTTTTGACATCACCCGAGTTCGTGACGCGTTACAATTCCAGTAAAGACAACGGTGGTGTGTGTTAGAAAAGGAAAAAGGAAAAAGGGAACGGGTAGGTATTGCAATAAAAAGGAAATTAAAAGGAGTAAGAAAGGGCAATTGAAAAGGTTTACAACTTTACCAAATTAATTATTGCCCACTTGACTTAATAGTCACTTTCTGTCTGAACTTCGCACTCACCCCAAATTTGAAATTAATTTCACTATTACACACTATGGCGTTTCCATCATTCGAACTTCTACCTGAACAACAAGAAGAGGTCGTCACGAAGCTTGATGCTTTGGAGATCTGTAGGTTGAAGGCATATAGCCAACACTTTTAGCATCTTCTGACGTCACCCGAGTTCGTGACGCGTTACAATTCCAGTGAAGACAACTGTGGTGTGTGTTAGAAAAGGAAAAAGGAAAAAGGGTAGGTATTGCAATAAAAAGGAAAAAGGGAACGGGTAGGTGTTGCAATAAAAAGGAAAGTAAAAGGAGTAAGAAAGGCAATTGAAAAGGTTTACAACTTTACCAAATTAATTATTGCCCACTTGACCTAATAGTCACATTCTGTCTGAATTTCCCACTCACCCCAAATTTGAAATTAATTTCACTATTACACACTATGGCATTTCCATTGTTCGAACTTCTACCTGAAAAACAAGAAGAGGTCATCACAAAGCTTGATGCTTTGGAGATCTGTAAGTTGAAGGCATCTAGCCAACACTTTCAGCATCTTCTGATGTCACCCGAGTTCGTGACGCGTTACAATTCCAGTGATGACAACGATGGTGTGTGTTTGAAAAGGAAAAAGGAAAAAGGGTGGGTATTGCAATAAAAAGGAAAAAGAGAACGGGTAGGAATTGCAATAAAAAGGAAAGTAAAAGGAGTAAGAAAGGGCAATTGAAAAGGTTTACAACTTTACCAAATTAATTATTGCCCACTTGACCTAATAGTCACTTTCTGTCTGAATTTCCCAATCACCCCAAATTTGAAATTAATTTCACTATTACACACTATGATGTTTCCATTGTTCGAACTTCAACCTGAACAACAAGAAGAGGTCATCACGAAGCTTGATGCTTTGGAGATCTGTAAGTTGAAGGCATCTAGCCAACACTTTCAGCATCTTCTGACGTCACCCGAGTTCGTGACGCGTTACAATTTCAGTGAAGACAACGGTGGTGTGTGTTAGAAAAGGAAAAAGGAAAAAGGGAACGGGTAGGTATTGCAATAAAAAGGAAAGTAAAAGGAGTAAGAAAGGGCAATTGAAAAGGTTTACAACTTTACCAAATTAATTATTGCCCACTTGACTTAATAGTCACTTTCTGTCTGAATTTCCCACTCACCCCGAATTTGAAATTAATTTCACTATTAGACACTATGGCGTTTCCATTGTTCGAAGTTCTGCCTGAACAACAAGAAGAGGTCATCACGAAGCTTGATGCTTTGGAGATCTGTAGGTTGAAGGCATCTAGCCAACACTTTCAGCATCTTCTGACGTCACCCGAGTTCGTGACGCGTTACAATTCCAGTGAAGACAACGGTGGTGTGTGTTAGAAAAGGAAAAAGAAAAAAGGGTAGGTATTGCAATAAAAAGGAAAAAAGGAACGGGTAGGAGTTGCAATAAAAAGGAAAGTAAAAGGAGTAAGAAAGGGCAATTGAAAAGGTTTACAACTTTACCAAATTAATTATTGCCCACATGACCTAATAGTCACTTTCTGTCTGAATTTCCCACTCACCCCAAATTTGAAATTAATTTCACTATTACACTATGGCGTTTCCATTGTTCGAACTTCTACCTGAACAACAAGAAGAGGTCATCACGAAGCTTGATGCTTTGGAGATCTGTAGGTTGAAGGCATCTAGCCAACACTTTCAGCATCTTCTGACGTCACCCGAGTTCGTGACGCGTTACAATTCCAGTGAAGACAACGGTGGTGTGTGTTAGAAAAGGAAAAGGGAAAAAAGGGTAGGTATTGCAATAAAAAGGAAAAAGAGAACGGGTAGGAGTTGCAATAAAAAGGAAAGTAAATGGAGTAAGAAAGGGCAATTGAAAAGGTTTACAACTTTACCAAATTAATTATTGCCCACTTGACCTAATACTCACTTTCTGTCTGAATTTCACACTCACCCCAAATTTGAAATTAATTTCACTATTACACACTATGACATTTCCATTGTTCGAACTTCAACCTGAACAACAAGATCAGGTCATCACGAAGCTTGATGCTTTGGAGATCTGTAAGTTGAAGGCATCTAGCCAACACTTTCAGCATCTTCTGACGTCACCCGAGTTCGTGACGCGTTACAATTCCAGTGATGACAACGATGGTGTGTGTTTGAAATGGAAAAAGGAAAAAGGGTAGGTATTGCAATAAAAAGGAAAAAGAGAACGGGTAGGAATTGCAATAAAAAGGAAAGTAAAAGGAGTAAGAAAGGGCAATTGAAAAGGTTTACAACTT
>BPTQ01003069.1:1548-18303 GCA_019973895.1 Chrysanthemum seticuspe | reverse complement strand
TCACAGAACTGACCTACTGAAAACAGATTGTGACCGAGGCCTTCCACATAATAAACCCTGCTAATTTCGATGTTCCCATTGATATAGTCTCCGTAGCCCATGATAGCTGCGAAGTGATCATTCCCGAATCTGACAGTGCCAATGAACTTTGCAATAAAGTTTGATAACAGTTTAAGGTTGCCTGTCATGTGTCGGGAACATCCGTTATCAACAATCCAGAGAATGATCTGTATCACCTGCATTACACACAGACGACACAGATGGAATAGAAGTAGATGTGGAACCCGAAATGTTAGAGGGTTCCGGAGCAGTTATAGTAGACATACACACATCAATAACTTTAGGCATCCATTTAAATCCTAATGTGTTATATATCCATTTCTGCCATCTCCAACTAGTATTAGCTTTAGTCTTAGTGAATGCACTAGGTGGTACTACATTCTTAGGAGGTGAAACTGGAGCTACAGGGACAGCAAAGCGTTTCTTAGAATCTAAAGAGGGCGGTCTACCAAGCACAGACTTAGAATGATTAGTGGGCCTAGAGGTATTCCGATTCTTAGGATTCCTTAAACGAGAGATGATAGCTTTAGCAACACATTTGTCATGACAATCAAAATTCATACTTTTACGACAAATAACACAAGGTGCATCAGACTGAATATCAAAAGTACTTAAAGGTTTAGCATTCGTTACATCACTATTTCTATTACATTTTCCAGACGCAATATCTATAGTGGAAGCAACATGAGTCTTATTCATGTTCCTAGGGTGTTCTTCTACTTTAGCATTCCTTATTGATATTTTCTTAGGTCGCAACTTCCTATTCTTCGATGTAGTGCTCCTAGGCTGTGAAGTGCAGACTTTTGGAAAAGAAGCAACTATTCCTGTTTCAGTAGAAGGAAGCACGTTAGCAACTTGTGTTTTGGTAGTAGGCATTCTAGGTTCACGATTACTAAGTGTTACTGGTGCTATTCTCTTAATCACGGTAGGCGGAAGTTGTTCATACTTTCCTAACATTTCTCTTAACTTAGAGATAGTGTGAATCAAATCTTGATTTTCAGAACGAACATTACCAGCAAAATTCATTACTTCTCTAGTGTGTGCAAGATAATGATCAAGTTCGTTTGATGCTTCATGACGAGTCTTATTGAGTAAATCAAATATGACACCATATTCCTGTTTAACTTTTACAAGTTTTTGTTCATATTTTGAGATTTGACTTTTCAAAGACACGTTTTGATCATCCAGTTGCTCAAATTTTGGATTTAATTGCAACTGCTGGATTTTGTTTTGCAAAGCAAGTTCACGATTTTGACAATCTTTTTGACACCATTGAAGACGACGTTTTGCATTTGAAAGCTCGTGTAAGAGACGTTCGTTTTCAACTTTTAAAGACTCGATCTGAAGCACATTATCAGTATTCTCAACAGTTACAACATTATCAACAGTATCAGCAGAGATATAATCAGATGCATATGACACAGAATTCAATAACACAATATTATGGATATCAGCACATATAACATCATTCAAGAGTCGATCAACATCTTTTCTCAATATTTTCGTTTTACGTTTAGTATTGGTAATAGATGTTTCTGTTTTCTCGAAAACGACCTTCATCACTCCAAGTTCCTTATGAAAGTCCCGTTCCCAAGACAATGCACAATTTTTCAAATTTTTAACATTTGGTAAAAGCTTTTTCTAAAAAATGTCTCTTTGTTCTCGTGCCAGAGGCGATTGAAAATGTTGAACTTTGATTTCAGAATGATATTCTATCTCATGTTGTAAAGTTTTGAGGTCAGCCATGAAAATGTCAAAATATCTAAGAATTTTGCGATTTTCAGGTTTTGAGTTTACTTCACTGATGGAAGGTAAAGGACCATAAATTTGTGCATAATCTGGTTGGGGATTAACATTAGAAGACTCAGAAGTTTTTATGATAACCCTTGGTGTGTTAGAAGAATCCGTTGGTGTGACGAAAGTGACCGGTTTTGAATAATTAAAAGGTTTGTTGTAAACAACAGTTTTTAATTTTGATCGACTCTCGTCTTCTGCATCTAATTCCTCTTGACGATGATATTCAACAACACTCATAACAGAATTATCAATTTTATATTCTGCACTGGAAACTTCAGGATTTGGTTTGAATGCTTTGGTTGAAAGCTTAGGTTTGTAATCAGCAAGATTTGGTCCATATCCATTTGGATTGGGTTTTAAAGTAAACTTTTCAATAGCAGTTACTGACTCACCATGTTTGTAAACAACAATTTTAAACTCTTTAAGTTTGTTTTGCAAGCCGATAATTTCTTCAAGATGATCATCTATTCGTTTCGTTGAATGCTTTTTGTATGCAGAGAACTGTTTTTGACAAGTTAACAACTCAGCCTTAGCTGTCACACCCCCAAATTACCTGTTTTGCAGCGGAATGGAATTCCTGGGGATTGACTGTCATAGCATCACAATCACAGTTATATTGAACGACCTAAAGTGTCGTTTGGAAAATACATCATTTGATTTAATAAAACAATCAGAGTTACAAAGATAGGTCCCAAATGAAAGTTACTATGCACGGAAAATAAGTTTAGTACAAGTCAAACGATGTTTTTAAAGTTCATAAAACCCAAGTGAGACGCGTCGTCACCGCGACTCCATGATGTGTCCAAATGCATGCCATGAATTGTATGCCTTAGATACCTGAGATAAAAACATGCTAAAAGTGTCAACACAAAGGTTGAGTGAGTTCATAGAGTTTGTTTTGAAATGTAAAGCCTTCCAAAATCGTTTATGCAGCAAAGGCATTGTAAATCCACCCAGTTCCAAGTTCCGCCCATACAAAACTTGCAACCTGTGTATTCACAACCCACTGCCAAAATGTGTATAGTTTATGTTCAAACCCATGATGTCAAATGAATTCACAATAGTACCTAACTCGACGTAGAACGATAGCACTTAATCAATAAAACTAATCTTAATGTATCAGTAGTCAACTGATTTAGAACGTTATACGACGATGTATCAGTAGTCAACTGATATAGAACTTTATACGACGATGTATCAGTAGTCAACTGATTTGGAACGTTATACGACGATGTATCAGTAGTCAACTGATTTAGAACGTTATACGACGTAGAACTATAGCACGCAAACAAGAACAATTGATATAGTATAACATTTGATTTAGAAACAATGGTGATCATGATAGAGTTTAGCCTTAAAAATCTAAAGTACTTGTAAAAAAAAAATAAATGAGCATGTATCTCCCCCAAAAGTAATTCAAAACAATTAAAAGAGTAGGGGCTATGACTCACTTGATAAACTGGTGTGATGACAAGAGTGAGTACACTGAGGTATAGCGTGATACGTTAATCTGGACCTATTACGAATGATATGATATGTAATGAGTTATGATGTAATGATATGCATGCATTTCGTATGTTATTTATACCATTTGTGAGTTTTGAAAATGATACTTATCGTCGAAAAAAATACTATTTTGACGTCTTGACCAATCTTAAATCACTTTACAAGTTTTTACGTCAAAATGTCATCCTACAAAGGTTTCGTAATGATTTATAGTGAAATTATCACTTTTCGTCGTAAAACAATGTCGTCGGAAATTTCTTGAAAGTGACAAAAATGGCTTCGAAAAACTAGTCGTAAAATGGTGTACGTCGAACGTTAGGGAACGAACTCGACGAATTTGGAAAGTTTGTATCAAAATCTAGAAGTTTCAGTTCAGGAGTTTTCGACATAAAGGTCTCGAACATAAAGATAATAAGGGTTAAAGATGGTGATTTTATCTAATTGTTGTGTAAAAAGTGAGTTTCGGCCAAGTTTAAGCATCCGTAAATAATTTATTAAAACTCCGCTATACAAATGGTTGGTCGTTTTGAAAAATATGCTTGGTGATCTTGATTTTACTAGAAGACATTTCGTTTCAAAAAGTTCTACATCATAGTTAAAAACAGCCGTCAACATGGTCATTTTAGTTACCGTAACACTTATCTCGTAAAAATAATATAGTTTTTCTAAAAATAATAGTTACGGCAAGTTTATGAAAACGTGCATATCTTAGTCGTTTCAAATCCGTTTTCTACGTATTATATGTCCTTAGCTTCATATCAAAGTATACTAATATATTTTTGACAAGTCGAAATAATTTATGAAGCTTAAGGCTCGTTTTTGACTCGAATAAAGTAAAAATAACTTGCTGAAATTTCTGAAAAATATATATTTCGTCGTCAACTTGAAAAATTCATAACTTCTTCGTTATAACTCCGTTTTAATCCGTTCAAGCGGCCACGGATTCGTTTTAAAGTATATTTTCTAAATATCAAGGCCAAAATTTCGTGCCTACTGTCGGATTTTCCAGAAAAATAAAATAAGGACAGAACACATTTTATAACTTATCGAAAATAGTTTTTCTCGTACTAAACCTATTCCAATCCCTTCAAATCAACTCCAAAGCTAATCTAATCCTACCATACACCTTCTTAGGGTGTCATGGGTTCCTAAACATCATCAAGACCAATACATACCAAGGGAATAATTATAGGATGACTTTATATATATATAACTCTAAAAATCATGTAAAAATGGTATAAATCAACATAAGTCATGCATGCTTGTTCCAACAATGAAGAGATACTTATGAAATGAAAAGGAAAGATGAAAAATATAAATGATATGCTTACAAGTTGATATGATGAGGTGCAAAGAACAAGGTTAGCATAAACACCCTAGGTTTTTATTTCAAAACCTTATTAAGAGTGTTATCTAGATTGTGTTTATGCTTGAACTTGGAAAAATTTTTGTGATCCCTTTGAGCTCCTTCTATGGCCGGTTTTGAGAGGAGAGAAAATTGTGACACCCTAGGCAAATCCCACATCGGCTGTGGCCTGGAGAGATGCTGGGCTCATAAGATAACATTCGCCTTATAATGACACAACGCGTTTTGTGGTCTACTGCGGGTGGAGTTCTTAGGAACTAGCAGTTAAGCGTGCTCATGTGAGAGTAGTACTGGCTTGGGTGACCTGCCGGGAAGTCTTCAAATGAGGCCACAAAAACAAAGCCGTGAGTCTGCGGGCAAAGCGGACAATATTGTGGTCAAAAAAAAAGGCGGGGTGTTAATACCACACGTTTTCCTTTTTGTACATGGACCGAAATTTTTTACAAATTATACACACTCATTAACCTACATCTAAAAGCCCATCTAATGTTGTAAATTGAAAAGAGAACTTGGGCTTGACCACCCCTTTTACTCGGCTGAAACCACCCCTATATTCCCATTTACATTTTTTTAACCTACATCTATGCCCCACAAATAAACGCATGAAACCCTAGAGGAAATAAAAATAAAGTGGCGGCATGTTCTTTTCTTCCTCCTTCCAGTCGAACATAAGAAAGCATCAAAGGGGCTGTGATTTTGGACTCTCGAAGCTGCTGTGGTCATGGCTCAAGGAGGCTGCTTGGGCTTGGTTCTGTCGTGGGTTTAGGTCACAAGGAGGGTGGCTTGTCTTGGCCTTCATTTTATTTGGTTCCTGTTTTTCTTTCACAGAATCACCTAAGGTAATCTACCAAACATCTCATTTCATCTTCCTTCTTGTTCTCCTTGATCTGTTGTCGTGGAGCTGTCCAAAGGCATGCATAAATGATACACTATATTATCACATAAAATGATATGAAGCAATGAACTTGACATACTCGACATGTGCATGCGTTTATAAATCTGTTTGACATCTTTTGATTTGACCATGCTCATGCCTTCTCTGATTTGTGTCGTGTGTATAGCCTCAAATGAATACATTTACAAGTTTAAATCTCTTCCACATCAAATGATAGAATACATGTACACGTGTAATCCCTTCTCATGAAAGTATAGAATTAATACATAAAAAACCATGATCTTAACCTCATGCACCTCGAATGGAATATGGACACATAATCGGTTGGCTGTGAATCTGATTGGACCTATCATACGCTCCACTTTTACATATTTAAATTATGTTTGTGACAAGCTAGAATTCATGTGTAACTTCACTTCGATTTAAATTGTGTCGACTAAAAATGTATAATGGATCTCGAATTAGTTCTTGTAGTCTTATAAAATGAATTTAGATATGTGGTATGGTCCGACTAAATTTTGACACCAAGGAGGGTCGCACATCACAATTGGGGTTGGATTTGATTTGTTTAAAAACGTAAATAGAAATCGATTTGACTTAAGGTTTTAAAAAGGATTTTGGTTCTAAATACAAGATAAGGGTTGATGGTAAATTATATAACTAAAAGGGTTATTCGTTAAACGGGTAAAGAAAGGGACCAAATGAGTAAAATAAGTAAATGTGATATATTTACACTCTAGTCCCTAAACTTGTGTAAATTGGCATAAATGAACCTTAAAGTCAAAATCACTTAATTAACCTAGTATGTCTTTAAATACATCATAAATGGCTAAAACTTGCTAATTATGGAAACCGGCTAATTTTGAAAACATGCCTAAAATAGAAAGTTACAAAGAGTGGTTACCTGCTAAAAATGAAAAGCCGTCTAAAATGAGTAATCTGATCTTAATAAGCGTTATCTAATTCATAGGTTCCTGACGGCGGGATTGATTCATCGTGTGACTTACGTTTCTATTTTGATTGCTTCGATTGAGGTACAGATATTCTATCCCTTTTCAGTAGGGATTTCTCATGACTTTCTGATCCTTTGACTTTACTCGCTTATGATATTCGTTGCTATATTTCCCTGCTATTGACCCATTGCTATTGACCCCTCTGTTACTGAACCTCGGTTATTGAACTACTGTTACTGAACCATTGCTTTTGACCTCTCTATTATTGGACCTCTGTTAATGAACTAATGTTACTAAATGTTTGATACTTGAACTGCTGCTACTGAACTTTGATATTGAACTGTTGCTATGAACCTTGAATGGTGAACTACTGATATTGAACCTCTGATTATTATGACTGATATATTGCTACACTGTGGACCTTGTCTGACCCTTCAGATTGATACCCGAGCCAAATACTGTTAACTAGTCATGGGGGTTCCATGACCGTGTCATTGATGCACCAATGGCATGACTCTAGTGTGGTTGAGTGATGTTCCACACCGTCCCTATACTGTATTGATTATGCGCGCTTCACTGTTATTGTTATGGCCACTAATATTTCTGCAGGGACGTATGGATGCATCCTAGATCTGTACTGTACTGTTACTGATATATATACTGTTATAGTGATGTGGTGCGTGTGTGCAATACACCCCCTCACGGTCTGGGAGCTAGCTACTCCACTGGTTACTGAGGTCTCCCCTCCTATTGTCTGGTATTCCGAGGTCACCCCTCCGAATACGATGGTTACTACTGATTACTGGGCTGCTATTGCCACTACTGATATTACTGTACTGTACTGTTGGCTCGGGATAGATGTCTGACAACCCTTACACTGTTGATATATTTATATTGTACCGTATGTTTACCCCAACGCACCATACTATGTATTGACTGCCCGTTACCCTGTACCCTTATGTGACTTATTCTTCTACCATTGCCACATACCGGGTTATTATATGTTTATTGGATTTGATGATGATATTCGTGCTTTATATGACTACTGATTACTCTGTATGATATGTATGTATGCGATATAAGATTTACCTGTTGTCATCTGATGATATGCTATCTTACTGTTATGTGATCCTTTGATTTGTCTGGTAACCGTGCTTGTGTGAAATCGATTGTTGATCTGTTTACCTTTTATACCTCGTTCGATTAATCTCGTAGACTATGACTATCTGCGGTATCCTCATCTGCTGGTTCTTGCCCTGCCATGTTTGCATTTCTGTTTATGCTACGTTTTGATTGGGTGAATGGTTCAGTTTGTGACGTCTGGATTGTTAATTCGTTTAGTTGCTCTGCTATGTCTTTAATACATTAATTAGAGTGTTCATACTGTATTCCCACTTGTTACGTGTGACTGCCATGTTTTGACTGCTATTATGATATTGGTTATGTTTTCGACTAAGGGTTTGACCTGTGTGAATTGCCATGCTCACTGATTAATTAATTGCTTCCGCTTTCTTGTAGATATCTGTTTAGCTTTTGTGTCTTCAGATTTTCCTGAATTGATGGTATGACATATATGTTGTGTAGATGCGACGCCTGCTATGTTTGCTTATGTTTCAGTTCTTATATGCCTGTTTGTATGTGCTTGTTATATGTCCTCAACACTTTGCTTTGCTTTGTTCTCCTTGTTATCTGTTCGTTTTGGATATCTGTATAATTGTGTTCTGCAGGATCCTCATTGACTCATTACTCTCATTTCGCTGCGACTTTGTTATCCGTTTCCTTTGTTTCATTTCGCACTTCAGATTTTATTTAGCTTTCGTTTTGTTATATCTGTTCACTGGGCTTTTTAAGCTCAGCCGCATTTCTTTTCCTGCGGCAGGTGTTAGGTTTGAAGATGGGCTTTGATGGGCTGAGAGTTGGATTATTTGAGTGGACCAACCTTAGATACCTTATTAATTGGATTTATTTTGTTGGGCTATTGTTGGAGATTTCATTTTATTTTAGACATATTGGATTTTGTATTTTCCTTGTAAGTCATTCGTCTATATGACTTGGTAATTTATTCTTTAAGGCTTTCGCTTGTAAAATTTTATTTGTATGTTCTGATATGACACCAGAATGTGACACTTCTACCCTTGTCGGGTTGGGGTGTTACAATTATGGTATCAGAGCTAAGGTTTCGTCTTTTGACCTTAGGATTGACCTGTGAGGACTGGGTAGACACTAGGCTTCCGTCTGTTATGATCTTTTCCGATTCCTTTTGATTGTCGTTCAGATCTGACTTCGATAATCTTTTGTCTTCACTGTTTTGCTCTTCTTCTCTTCGCATTTGATTTTATTATTTTGTCTTCGCACATCCGTTTGTCGATCGTTAGATGGAGACTACCGTGGAGCCGAAGACGATGGTGCCGAACCTGCGTTGCTGCAACAGTCTCTGAGCTGGAGAGGTTCGTGAAGCGGAAGCCACACCCGACTGCCGTGCTGCTGGAGACATCAGGATGTTGCTGGAGGAAGCAGGACGGATCAACCAAAGGCGTAAAGATGGAGACAAGATTCAACTGGTGGCTGAGGCGATTCATCTATTTCACATGATTGAGCGCGACCTATGTTACTCCGATTTGTTTGTCATGCGTTTGTGGCGGTTTGATATTTTGCTATGTGATTTTGATCGGCATTGCTCTTCTTTGATTTGTTCAGAACTCGGTTAAATGGTGAAGTTTTATCGTTTGGCATTTGTTAATATCTCAGCTTTTCTTTTGGATCGTCAGTAATGAGTCATGAGGAACTGTTTCGAGCAAGTTGGTGACCTTCTTCTTTGGTGTTATGGTAAGTTGGTTTGATGGTTATATGCTGTATGTATGTGGATCTGGTCTGCTTTGGTATGTTGCTTGCTATCTGTATGTTATGTTTTGTTGTGATATTGATTATATGGTTTGTCATGACCCGGGACAGAATATGATGACAATGAGGACTTGTTATGTGATGCAAGTATTATGACGCCTGATCAACGTGATAATACCGAGATCATATAATTTGAACTTATTGAAATCATAGGACATCTTGGGAAATGCCTGGGTTGGTACGTGAATGGAATATGACTTATATCCGTTATTTGACACTTCTCATGTTCGTTTAAAATTCTGTACCTCTTTGCGAAATTTCACCGACATCTGTTACGTATAAGATTTGTATGTTTTGGGACCGATATCGTTATGATCCGTGTGAGACTGTGAATTGCTACGTCAGCCCTAAGCCGGTACGTCTCTGGGTACCTCAGCGACTTCAATTTTCGAGGACGAAAATTTTCTTTTAGAGGGGAAGAGTTGTAAAACCCTGAAAATCAAAAACGTGTGAAAAGACCATCTTACCCCTCAAATGTATATTTTTATTTAATACGTAACATATGAAAAATACTTCGCGCTCATTTAAATACGTTTATAACCTAACTCGTAAATATGTAACTTGTACCAAGTAATAAAATCGACACACCTTACTAATACCACACGTTTTCCTTTTTGTACATGGACCGAAATTTTTTACAAATTATACACACTCATTAACCTACATCTAAAAGCCCATCTAATGTTGTAAATTGAAAAGAGAACTTGGGCTTGACCACCCCTTTTACTCGGCTGAAACCACCCCTATATTCCCATTTACATTTTTTTAACCTACATCTATGCCCCACAAATAAACGCATGAAACCCTAGAGGAAATAAAAATAAAGTGGCGGCATGTTCTTTTCTTCCTCCTTCCAGTCGAACATAAGAAAGCATCAAAGGGGCTGTGATTTTGGACTCTCGAAGCTGCTGTGGTCATGGCTCAAGGAGGCTGCTTGGGCTTGGTTCTGTCGTGGGTTTAGGTCACAAGGAGGGTGGCTTGTCTTGGCCTTCATTTTATTTGGTTCCTGTTTTTCTTTCACAGAATCACCTAAGGTAATCTACCAAACATCTCATTTCATCTTCCTTCTTGTTCTCCTTGATCTGTTGTCGTGGAGCTGTCCAAAGGCATGCATAAATGATACACTATATTATCACATAAAATGATATGAAGCAATGAACTTGACATACTCGACATGTGCATGCGTTTATAAATCTGTTTGACATCTTTTGATTTGACCATGCTCATGCCTTCTCTGATTTGTGTCGTGTGTATAGCCTCAAATGAATACATTTACAAGTTTAAATCTCTTCCACATCAAATGATAGAATACATGTACACGTGTAATCCCTTCTCATGAAAGTATAGAATTAATACATAAAAAACCATGATCTTAACCTCATGCACCTCGAATGGAATATGGACACATAATCGGTTGGCTGTGAATCTGATTGGACCTATCATACGCTCCACTTTTACATATTTAAATTATGTTTGTGACAAGCTAGAATTCATGTGTAACTTCACTTCGATTTAAATTGTGTCGACTAAAAATGTATAATGGATCTCGAATTAGTTCTTGTAGTCTTATAAAATGAATTTAGATATGTGGTATGGTCCGACTAAATTTTGACACCAAGGAGGGTCGCACATCACAATTGGGGTTGGATTTGATTTGTTTAAAAACGTAAATAGAAATCGATTTGACTTAAGGTTTTAAAAAGGATTTTGGTTCTAAATACAAGATAAGGGTTGATGGTAAATTATATAACTAAAAGGGTTATTCGTTAAACGGGTAAAGAAAGGGACCAAATGAGTAAAATAAGTAAATGTGATATATTTACACTCTAGTCCCTAAACTTGTGTAAATTGGCATAAATGAACCTTAAAGTCAAAATCACTTAATTAACCTAGTATGTCTTTAAATACATCATAAATGGCTAAAACTTGCTAATTATGGAAACCGGCTAATTTTGAAAACATGCCTAAAATAGAAAGTTACAAAGAGTGGTTACCTGCTAAAAATGAAAAGCCGTCTAAAATGAGTAATCTGATCTTAATAAGCGTTATCTAATTCATAGGTTCCTGACGGCGGGATTGATTCATCGTGTGACTTACGTTTCTATTTTGATTGCTTCGATTGAGGTACAGATATTCTATCCCTTTTCAGTAGGGATTTCTCATGACTTTCTGATCCTTTGACTTTACTCGCTTATGATATTCGTTGCTATATTTCCCTGCTATTGACCCATTGCTATTGACCCCTCTGTTACTGAACCTCGGTTATTGAACTACTGTTACTGAACCATTGCTTTTGACCTCTCTATTATTGGACCTCTGTTAATGAACTAATGTTACTAAATGTTTGATACTTGAACTGCTGCTACTGAACTTTGATATTGAACTGTTGCTATGAACCTTGAATGGTGAACTACTGATATTGAACCTCTGATTATTATGACTGATATATTGCTACACTGTGGACCTTGTCTGACCCTTCAGATTGATACCCGAGCCAAATACTGTTAACTAGTCATGGGGGTTCCATGACCGTGTCATTGATGCACCAATGGCATGACTCTAGTGTGGTTGAGTGATGTTCCACACCGTCCCTATACTGTATTGATTATGCGCGCTTCACTGTTATTGTTATGGCCACTAATATTTCTGCAGGGACGTATGGATGCATCCTAGATCTGTACTGTACTGTTACTGATATATATACTGTTATAGTGATGTGGTGCGTGTGTGCAATACACCCCCTCACGGTCTGGGAGCTAGCTACTCCACTGGTTACTGAGGTCTCCCCTCCTATTGTCTGGTATTCCGAGGTCACCCCTCCGAATACGATGGTTACTACTGATTACTGGGCTGCTATTGCCACTACTGATATTACTGTACTGTACTGTTGGCTCGGGATAGATGTCTGACAACCCTTACACTGTTGATATATTTATATTGTACCGTATGTTTACCCCAACGCACCATACTATGTATTGACTGCCCGTTACCCTGTACCCTTATGTGACTTATTCTTCTACCATTGCCACATACCGGGTTATTATATGTTTATTGGATTTGATGATGATATTCGTGCTTTATATGACTACTGATTACTCTGTATGATATGTATGTATGCGATATAAGATTTACCTGTTGTCATCTGATGATATGCTATCTTACTGTTATGTGATCCTTTGATTTGTCTGGTAACCGTGCTTGTGTGAAATCGATTGTTGATCTGTTTACCTTTTATACCTCGTTCGATTAATCTCGTAGACTATGACTATCTGCGGTATCCTCATCTGCTGGTTCTTGCCCTGCCATGTTTGCATTTCTGTTTATGCTACGTTTTGATTGGGTGAATGGTTCAGTTTGTGACGTCTGGATTGTTAATTCGTTTAGTTGCTCTGCTATGTCTTTAATACATTAATTAGAGTGTTCATACTGTATTCCCACTTGTTACGTGTGACTGCCATGTTTTGACTGCTATTATGATATTGGTTATGTTTTCGACTAAGGGTTTGACCTGTGTGAATTGCCATGCTCACTGATTAATTAATTGCTTCCGCTTTCTTGTAGATATCTGTTTAGCTTTTGTGTCTTCAGATTTTCCTGAATTGATGGTATGACATATATGTTGTGTAGATGCGACGCCTGCTATGTTTGCTTATGTTTCAGTTCTTATATGCCTGTTTGTATGTGCTTGTTATATGTCCTCAACACTTTGCTTTGCTTTGTTCTCCTTGTTATCTGTTCGTTTTGGATATCTGTATAATTGTGTTCTGCAGGATCCTCATTGACTCATTACTCTCATTTCGCTGCGACTTTGTTATCCGTTTCCTTTGTTTCATTTCGCACTTCAGATTTTATTTAGCTTTCGTTTTGTTATATCTGTTCACTGGGCTTTTTAAGCTCAGCCGCATTTCTTTTCCTGCGGCAGGTGTTAGGTTTGAAGATGGGCTTTGATGGGCTGAGAGTTGGATTATTTGAGTGGACCAACCTTAGATACCTTATTAATTGGATTTATTTTGTTGGGCTATTGTTGGAGATTTCATTTTATTTTAGACATATTGGATTTTGTATTTTCCTTGTAAGTCATTCGTCTATATGACTTGGTAATTTATTCTTTAAGGCTTTCGCTTGTAAAATTTTATTTGTATGTTCTGATATGACACCAGAATGTGACACTTCTACCCTTGTCGGGTTGGGGTGTTACAATGATTGTGACACCCTAGGCAAATCCCACATCGGCTGTGGCCTGGAGAGATGCTGGGCTCATAAGATAACATTCGCCTTATAATGACACAACGCGTTTTGTGGTCTACTGCGGGTGGAGTTCTTAGGAACTAGCAGTTAAGCGTGCTCATGTGAGAGTAGTACTGGCTTGGGTGACCTGCCGGGAAGTCTTCAAATGAGGCCACAAAAACAAAGCCGTGAGTCTGCGGGCAAAGCGGACAATATTGTGGTCAAAAAAAAAGGCGGGGTGTTACAGAAAACAAAGAGAGAACTTTTTGCTTATCTTGAAATAATGAAGTGAATGAATGAGGTGATGTAGATAGTGTAAGTAAACAAATATATCAATTAAATATGTGCAAGTGTACTTTGAATGAAATAAAGATTTTCAACAACATTATCAAGGGGGGAGGGGGGTTTCGGCTGATTTTGGGGGAAAAGAGGGGGGAAGGTATGATGTAATTAATTTCTTGTCCCTTGGATTGAAAGTTTCTTAAGTGTATATATATATATATACATAATAATAATAATAATATGGGTATTATTATTTGGGTATTGAGGTAACTATAAATAAATCTTAGTGGAATAAAATAAAGTGTAATGAAGTCATAAAAATTATAAAAATGTATTTCTCACAAGTATTTAATATTTATCGTGTAGTTTTTACGAAAACTGTCGTAATTATATAATTTAACGATTTATATACAAAATAGATTTAAAACACTAGGTAACCTCAAAATATAGTTTTTATAAACTAAATGTAAGTATAAAATATATCGGGATCATTTTTGGAAGTAGTGGATTAAATGCTCAAAATAATAACTCACGCGATAACGTTTATTTAATATAAAATTTACGCGTTAAATGTGAAATGCAATGTCATGAATGAACTAACGTGATGCAAATGATGTTAATGAAATGTAGACTACACTTAGTCCATATGAAATGTTCGTGATGATATGATCATGAATTCGCCGCTAAACCATTAGTGGTTATGCGAATTTGGAACACGTAAACCTAGTTTACGATAAATGTTGAAATGGTGAAGCATGAATTGTTTTGAGAAATGACCTGAAATTGCGAGTTGTCACATTCGCCCATCCAAAAAGGAATTCAGTCCCTGAATTCAGTTCGTGTTAGTCTATCGAATTTTTGAGTTTGTGATGAATAACGAGGAGAGAAAACATGGAGAAGTGTCGTTACGGTTGTCGATGATTGAGAGCGTACAAAACATCATAGTACAGAAAATATCGGATGAATCTCTTATAAGTAACACTTTGAATTGGAACATGTGAAAATTTTGCTTGCACTAAGATTTATAAATAACCGCTCCCAACATAACGTGATCCCTCCAGAATTAGACATAGTTAGCTAGGCTATGCATAATTAAGGAACGATGACGTGACGTTCGGTTTAGTTGTTATAACTCTCAATGTTTACAAGGATTTAAACCGTGTCATTAAAATGGTCGATGAAGTAAAAAGAAGTAAAATTCTCGTAAGTAATAACAAATCGGAAAGAAAATAAAGTACGATAGATGAGAATATTTTACAACAAGTGGTTTAGCAAAAGTAGTACATCTTAAGTTATAAAGATTCGGATACGATGGAAAACATAAACTTAATACGACATAGTACATAAGGAAAATTAAGACTGTTAGTTTCCAAACTTCTTCAGTCTTCCGCGTTGTTGTGACCATGACGAGCTTCTCCTCCTCCTAACATGTATGCATTCCCATGAGCACCTTCAACTGGTTGACTTTGATTTTGAGGACATTGGTTCCGATAGTGTCCTTGTTCCCCACATCCGAAGCATGTGACTACGGCTTTGCCCTTACAGTCCTTGGCAAGGTGTCCTACTTTGTGACAGCTAAAACATATACCACATGGACCATTATGATGTAGCGTGCATTGGTGGCATCGCGGTAAGTTTCCTGCATAAGCTCTTCCCTTTGTTGGTGCAGCAACATAGACCCTGGCGACTTCTTGTCTTCTATTCTGTTGTTGATGATGGTTAGTGTTACGGTTTTGGTTGTTGTTGTTATAACCTCCTTGGTCATTTTTCCATTTTCTTTTGTTGTTGTTGATTTGGTTATCGTCGTTGTTGTTGTTGTTTTGGTTATTGTTGTAGTTGTTGTGGTTGTTGGTATTGTTGTTACGGTTGGTGTTGGTGATATTTCCTCTCTTTACTACTTGTGCCATAAGTTTCTGAGACAGTCGAATAGCTTCCTCAATCGTTTGCGGATCAAAGGAAGTCACATCACCTTGAATGATCTCGGGAAGTCCTTCAATGAAAGCCTCCAGTAGCTTCTCATTATCTGAAACCATAGATGGACATAACACGGCCAATTCTTGAAACCTTCGAATGTAAGTATCAATATCATACCCAATAGTTACCAACTCATAGAATTCGGTCTCCAACTTCTTCACCTCCGTACGCGGACAAAACTTCTTTGTTACCAAACCTTTGAATTGCTCCCAAGTGAGCTTGAAAGCATTCTCCATTCCCATCGGTTGAGCATATCCCTTGTTCCTGTGATAGCCTTGGTTACAGGAGTTTTAGTTTCAGTTGGTCAACTTCCACGAGTACCCTTACGTATGTACAATCCTCCTCCTCTTCGAGCAGTACCAGTGTTGTTGCGCCTTCTGACTTCTTCAAACCTTTGATTGTCAGAATTAAAAGGAATACATGATACAGCATAATTCAAATACAAAAGGTAGCATAGGCTTAGAAATATTGAATTCTACATGATGAAAACGATTTGGTGAACAACATTTTATAAGAGTAGATAGCATGAAATAAAAGAAAGGCTAAACAATAATGAATGCTCTTAAAATGAAGAAAAATGAAGTAGCTGGTAAAATTACTGTGCCAAATTTAGGAACATTTGTAACTCTCAATATTGTTGATTTGGCTTGCAGTGCAGTAGCAAGGAATTAATACGTATCGGATCGATTGATACAGATTAAGACCTCCCTAGTGCAATACAACCCTCGCCAATAAATATTTAGAATCACGTTCGTTTTAAAAGTGTACAAGGTTAAGTTTCACAATGAATATTC